>BDMB01000016.1:2340008-2509671 GCA_016859785.1 Macrotyloma uniflorum
ATATATATATATATATATATATATATATATATAAAAAAAATGAAACAAACCTTTAATACTATCATTTGCTGCAGAATCACCAATCCACGATGCAAAGGATAGTGAAATTGAAACTCTTTCTTCAAACTTGGGCGATAAAATGCTTAGAACACTCTTACTTGCAACAGCAACAAATGAACCTTTCAAACCCCAATCAACTTCACAAAGAAACAACAGAAAAAAAAAATTAAGAATGCCAAAATGAGGGAAAAAATGTTGTGAACCAGACATATGATCGAAATATTACAATGCCCACCAAACACCCTGCTATATTCAGATATTAGGTGAGACAAGGGCAGCGACAGAGATGTCTATGCATGATCATAGTCAAAAGCAGATTTTAACTCATTCACTCCCAACCATGAAAAATACAAAAAAATAAAATAAAAATAAACAATAATAACTAAAATTATGATAAACAATAACACATTGACACACTGATATATAACATAGTGAACTGATTCATATTCCAATTTCTACTGTCAATTGGTGCACTCTGATTCTTCAAATTAATAAAACATAGCACATGATTAAGTGGAACATGAACATAGTCAAGTGGTAAGCGAAAAACAAAGAACCATACCAGCATCAACATTGTCCATCACATGTTTAAGTGGAAAACCCGTCTCTCCACAATATAGTTTCCCAATATTTGAAAGAACAACATAAGAATTTTTTTGCGTTGTTATCCATCGCATGTCCTTCACAAAGGTCGAATCATCCAGTGAACAGGAAAAGGATTGTTTCACTTCCTAAACAATGAGAATATAAATATTAAATTTAATTTGGCATAAAATAATTCAAGCATACAAATTGTACTTTAAATAAAGATATAAAGCACACAAACAATGCCAAAAGTACAGAGATTGAGCATCTTTGCAGCATTTCTTATATTTTTTCTTCATTAGTTATTTCTGTTTATGTTAATGAGGTTTCTATTCTCCTTATATTTATACTTTTTCTTTTAAGGACAAAAAGAGAAAAGTTGGGAGTGACAACAATAAGAGTGTTAAAATGGTGTATAACAGCACAAGAAACAATAAGATACGAAATTGTTAAAGATCTGAATCGACTAGAGATATGGACAAATTATAATATATAAATAATAAGGTGCAAATTCCACTTTACAAACCAGTTTTGTAAGATTGAGTTAGGTTTAATCCCAAATTTTAAGATGGTATTAAAATCTATCTCAATTATTATTGTTGAATTTATCTTGTCACATGCTATTGAACCACTATTAGACCACGTGTAAATATCTAGTTGTATGCTCGAAATATCCGGTCATTGGTGAGAAAGGATGTGTTGGAGATCACATTGTTTAATATTATGACTAAATAAAGTATACAAATAGGGTGCAAACATCACCTTACAAGTCAATTGTATAGGTTGAGTTAAACTCAATTCCAAATTCTAAGACAAATGTTTGTATATGAGGAGATATTGATGTATCACCAATTGAGGAAAACACAAAAAGTCATCTAAGGTAGTTTGGACACGTACAAAAAAGGCCACAAGAGAAATCAATGAGAAGAGTAGATTACACAATTTTTAGTCCTATGAAGAGGAGATGGAGACCAACAAAGCCCTTAGAAGAAGTTGTTAAGAGGAATCTGATGGTTATA
This sequence comes from Macrotyloma uniflorum, assembly GCA_016859785.1. NCBI lineage: Eukaryota > Viridiplantae > Streptophyta > Magnoliopsida > Fabales > Fabaceae > Macrotyloma > Macrotyloma uniflorum. Next base: position 2,341,673 of record BDMB01000016.1, read on the forward strand.
ACATCTTGGAAACTTTGGTCTTCAATTGAGTCGAATGGCATCATGTAATCCATGTAACTAATCTCACATAGTGGGATAAGGATTTGGTGTGCTGTTAAAGAAATAGTACAGTAGGTAATAAAAGGAAAATAATTATTAGAAGGCAATGAATTGAACCAAAAAAAAAAAAAGATAAAATCCTCAAACATTACTGGAGAAAATAATGATAAACCCTCATCCTTTATTTTTTTCCTGCTAAATTAGTGATTTTTATTTTCATTATTGCACATTTTTCTATTCATTTTCACCAACTATTTATTACGTGATTAGGAAGTTTGATGAAAGCATGTGCAATATAGAAGTTTGGAAATATTTGATGTAGATATCAACAAAAAGATTTTATAAAGATATTTTAGAATATTAAAGAAATCTCATTTTATCCTTATAAGAGGAAGAAATCAGAGATCAAGAGACAAACATAATACAAGTTTATTGGAGATCACATATTGTCTAGAGAACAACTAAAATAGAGTATATAAGCAAGTGCAAATCTTACCTTACAAGTCGGTTTTGTGAGATAGAGTTAAGCCTAAACCCACATTCGAACATGTTTTCAAAACATATTCTAATAAGGTTTGATGAGCCTATAAGATCACCTACTATCGAACCACCTATAAATATCTAATCTCACTTGAAATTTGCAGTCTTTGACATGAAGGGATGTGTTTGATCAAATATTGTTTAAAGATATGGCTAAAGTATAGTAAATAGTTAGGTATAAATATCACCTGTTGTAAGCTTGAATCCGACCTAAATTCATACTCTAAGAAAACTCATCTTTGACTTCTTTCTTGAGAGTTTTTGACAACAATGAAGATTAGAGGTCACAACTGCATGTAGCAAGTGAGGATGACCTCTCCCTAAATTTTGAAGATTAGTTTCCCTTAAAAGGATGTTTTTGGGTTCTCTATTTCTCTTTTATGGATTTGACTATGAATTAATATTTTTATAATTCCCCTTTGAACAAGACTACAAAATCCATAGTTAGGGAATGTTGTGATCATAATATCTGATATGAATTTGCCTATCCTAACAAAGTGTGTTTTTCTTTCCCCCCAAATAGGTTTATTCCAAAACACTTATTTCATATTCGCATGGTTGTTAAAATCACAAGCTAACTCAAACTCACATACCTGAAACTGGATAACTTGCTTGCAAACTCAAGCATGGGTAGAATTGGATGTAATCAGTTAAACTTGCATAAAACCGTGAGTGCACTACTGGGACACCAGGATGTATGTAATACACCTGAGAAGAAATATTTTCACTTATTCAACTCGGACCTTAGTCTTAAAGATTGGATGTGGACCCATGTTTCACTTATTCAAATTGGACCTTAGTCTTAGGGATTGGATGTGGACCTGTGTTTCACTTTGACCCTTCCTACTTATTCACTCATCAACCTCAATTCGTTTTCCCACTACATTTGGTGGACCTCCAACGAACTCTATTAACACCCATTTCATCCAGTGATTTGCTTCAGCACAGCTCCATTCTCCCTTTTTATCTAGGGATTTGGCCTGATGAAGCTTTGTTCATCCCTTTCATCCTATGAAGCACCTGCTGCCTCCACCCATTGAAACTCTACACTGCAAAAAAGTCATTTGTGTCTTGACTGGTTCATGCCTCCCTTGCCTGTTTGAATTGTTTTAGAATAGTCTAACACTCTCGGTTTTCTCTTTCTTTTGTCTCTCTAATTTCCATCCCTTTGTTTGATTTACCTCTTTGTATAATAAGGTATCATTACTACTTAGTTGGTTGGGAGTGTATTAATTTCTCAGCATTTAAAATTTTGGGAATATTCATTAGTTTTTGTTGTCTTCAAGTACATTATTTGTCTTTATTTATCAATTAAGTATACCATTTGTATTGAAGTATATAATTTGCCTAGAAGTATTATGCTTCATGCATATATATGCTCTTTGGAGGTAGTTTAATATTATTTTTATATCAGGAAAACTCTTGTGCGTTTACAGAGCCTTCAGGAATTTACCAAAACTCTCAAGTTTGACAACCTACATATTGGGATTTTGATCAGTCGATATATTTTGTTTAATTAATTGACAAGTGACCATAAACCAGTAGCCAATGGAATTTATAGAATAAGAAGTTTCTCAACATTGTCAAATGACCAAATTGCGGTCCTTGGCACCTAATCATTTAATGAATTAACAAACCTCTTAGCTCTTTATGTCTTCTTGATATATTTTTTAGCATTCTGACATTTGAAATATTAGAACACTTCAAGATAAATGTTTGAAAGTAGTAGACACCATGATTAGAATGAGGATTGACTACAAGCACCTTCAAGAAACAATGGTACACACAAGAAAAGGGTAAGGAATAAGACATTTAGGATTTAAAGTTAGTAAACAGGCAAAGATAGAACAAGAAATGAGGTGACTGTTATTGTGGATAAGAACTATAAGCAAAATGCAGTTGGGCAGGAAAATTTGGAAGTCATAGGGTTTGTTGTATGCACCCCAGGTAAAGCCAAAGGCACAACAATAGGTAAAATTTGAGGAAGATTTAGAAGGGTAGTTGAACAAATTTTGAAGGAAAAAAAATTCTTAAGAACATACTGAGTGATCATGTTAAAAGGGCAGCAATGGGAGTGCACAAAGGCTTATCTGTATAAATGAAGAATATCATTAAGATGAATACAATTTCAGGAGTATAAGAGATCCTCTTTACAGAACACACAAGAGGAAAAAACAAAGAGATCACAAGAACATTATCAAAGCAAAGCTACTCAATCTCTCAATATTTCTGCAAGAGAAACCAAATGCATAATCTTATCCCAAGGAACTTCTCATCCAAAAAATCAGTGAAAACAATGTGAGAATTGTGCTCCAACCAAATACACCAAAGAATGCCATACACTGCACATTGCCATAAGTATTTGCCTTCTTTCATTCTCAATTGACTAGAAAAGCTTGTCGGCCGAACCAATGAAATTCATAAAAAAAAAATGTTAAATATATTTTTAGTCCATGTACTATTCGTCAAATTTGGTTTCGGTCCCTATACTCTAAAAAAAGATTATTAGCTCTTAAACTTTAAAAAATATGTGAATTTAATCCTTTTATCAACTTTTTGACAGTAAATAAATTTTATTAAATATTATATTTAAATATAAAGAATGACTAAAATCACATTAAGTTCTTTTATCAATTTTATTTTTAAAAAAAATCATTAAATGTTAAATTTAGGTATAAAAAAAAGGCCAAAATCATATATTTTCAAAAGTTGAGACCAAATTGATCAATTTGAAAGTACAAGAATCACAGAAAATTTTGAAAAAAAATGTATAGGGACCAAAAACATACATTTCCCCAAAAAAAAAACTAAAAACAATGAATAATCTAAACAAAATGGGAACAAATTCTGAGTTTGCATTGCACATGATAATAATTCACTTCACATAGGAAGTAGCCTTACTTTCTTGTTTGGTTGTGGAGATGGGAGATGATGAGTGAAGATGGAAATAAAATAGGACGTTTGGTGGGAGAGAAAAAGAGATAAATAAATTTTCAAAATGGCAGATTGGAACCCATTATACTATTTTCTCAAACATTTCTACTCATCTAACTATCTTTCTCCTTATCTCCTATCAAATCAATCAAATTACACAACTTTCCAAAAAAAAAATTGTATTTCTCACCTCTTTCTACTCTACCAAACAACTAAATATTCAATTTTAATTCTTACTTATTTCACTTTTCTCAACTTATTTCTTCTCTATTTTCATTCCCTCTATTTCTCTCTTCAAAACCAAACAAGGGATACATAGCCCACCAACCTGCACTCGATCATTTGGTATTTATCACTAGCAAGACCCTAAAGGACTTTCTATCATTTTAAGATAGAGAAAAAGTGGAAATTCCAACAAAGAAGATAGAGTTTTTAACATGGTAAAAATTGGGAATAGAAGAACTGTTAAATAGAGATAGACAATAAAGTAGTGAGAAGGCCAAACTAAGAGAGGAATCTTCCACAAATGGCCATCCCCAAATTTTACATGAGAAACATTACCCACCTTCAAAAGCAAAGGCTAAAAAGGAAGTATAACATAGAGAAATAAATTTCGACAGCCTAAATTGATAAGCTTGGGCTGCTGTATTAGCCTCTCCATTCTAATCTGAGGTATAGTCCAAGTAACTTGCCATAGGGAAAGAGGTTCCAAAGGAAAATACAACAACCGGTCAGCCACTCATTCACTAAAGGAGTTCGCACAGGTTTTGTAGTAGGTATGGTATAGGTGAATCAAATGTAAAGGAGAAAAAGATCTGTAAAGGATCTTGAGACAAGGGAGAATCATCATTTTGCAGAACTAAGCATCATGTAATAGAAGCTTAAGAAAGAAAATTATTGTTTAAAATATTAAAATGGGAGATTAGAGAAATAGCAGCAGTGCAAACAATTACCATACAAGGGAGTAGATAGCTAAGAGAATTTACATCCTTGCAAAGGTACTTAATGACATTCCCAAGGTTCTACTGACCAACACATCATCGCAAGGTTTTGTTGTTCAAAGGGAATACTAATTTCCTAAGCTCCTCGGTTAAGATTGTCTGAGTTGTTTCATATATAGTCCTTTAGTTTTTGTTTCTTTTATTTCTTGCAAGCCAAGAGCTTAATCAGCTTCTGCTCAAGAAGAAGTGTTAGAAATTAGTTTAGACTCATTAGCTCATTCAGTAAGTTAAAATATTCGGAAACTCAGTTACTTATTACTATAGTTAATAGCTGGTGACTAGTCCCTGATTAGCTCTTGTGCTTAAATAAGATGCACTGTAGGTACTAGTAAACTATTTCAATTCAAAAAGTGGAAAGCTAATAACTTTAATAAAACTCCATTTCAGATACTGAAAGCGATAGAAGGAGACTTTATTGACATCAACATTCAGCACGACAGCAACAAAGTAAGTGAGTAAAGAAACCAAAATCACGAGTATACCTACTATCAAATAATCTCTGAGCAAAGCCACAAAATCATGTACCTTATTGAGAAAGTTTTCAACAGAGTAAAACCGAATGTCGCCGGAGAAAGGAGCTACCGCCGCCAGAGTCAAATTATCGTTGGAAAGAGCCAATGCGCGAACCCTCCCAATAGGAACATCCACGAGACTCAGCTGCTCCACCGGAGAGCCACTTCCCTTCTCCTTAAACTCGTTCGCAGAAGCAATAAGGTCCTTTGTCCTCGCAACGAGAAAACCTGAACCACAAAAACAAAAAGTAAATAACATTCAATCCGAGGACACAAAAAACGTGTTTAATTGAACATACAGTTTCAGATTACCCGAAGAGTGAGCCACGAAAGTGAGGCGAAAGCGTTCAGAGAGCGCGAGAGGCTGCGAGGGAAGGGTTTCGGTGTCGAAATTGGAGTCGGAGCTTTTCAACGGAACGGCCTCGCCGATTTTCACGAAGAAGTAATCGGTGGTGCCGATTATTTCTCCTTCGACCTCTTCGGGTTCGATCTTCGCGGGACTCATGTTTCTGCTGAAAGATGCTGCGCGAGCCTGTCAGTGAGTGGTTTCAACTTTTTCTTTGTGCGCCAAACGACGCTCTATTCTGATCGGTTCGAGAAGTTGTGAGTACCGTGTTGGGAGCGAAGCGATTCGATTCGAAAGCGCGCAATGTGGAGCTGGAGCTGAAGTAAAGGAGGAACTGAACAGGCGTGTAGTGCGTACTGTGCCCAAATTGTGCTTTAATTGAAAGAGGTGTGATTGAAAAAAAAAATGATGTTTCGCTCATGTTTCATTTTTGAAAAATTAGGGCTTGTTTGATTATTCAATTTTAAAAACTTGTTTTATGAGTAAAAAAAATATATTTAAATGCACTTTTTTTTCTTAACTTTGTAATGTGCGAGTGTTAACATGGTAAGATTTTTATTAATAAATAACAATTATATTAAAAAATATTATTTTATTTTAATTAAAAAAATTATATTATTTAATCTTTTCATTTTCTACGATATTTTAATTTTAATAGACTTTTTCTTTGCAGTCTAAACTTTTTTTTTTCGTATATTTTCTTCTTAAATTTTAAAATGTCATAATTTTTTCTTGTAAAACAAATTTTCGTTAAATTTCAAATGGACAAACATGGATTTAAAATGCTATACATATTTATTATTAAATTAATTCAAGTTATTTAGAAGATCATATTTGCAATTTGTACCAACGGACGGATAATGTATTTCCGAAAGTAGGAGAGATCACTAAATAACATTATTTGAAGGAGGTTATTTGGGATTTGGTAGTTAAAATACTCTTCTTACCCAACCTTAGATGTTTTCATTTGCTAGAAATGTTTTAGTAACAGGACTTTTTTTTATATATTAGATGGAAATATTTAAATTTATAGAAAATAAAATTTAATTTAATTAAAATTTTAAATAAATAAAAACTGAATATTTTTATGTTTTATTTATTCAAAATTACTATTTTTCAAAATTCGTTTTCTTATACTTCAATCTTAAACATATATTTCCACTCTAAATTTGATTTTAATTTTTTTTATCTTGTTTCTTCTAATATAGAGTTAGAAACCGGTAGAGGATAAATCAATTATCATTTATTAGAATTTCGATGAGGAAAAATTTCTTTTCTTTCAGATGTTAAATTCTTTTCTTTTTTTTTCTTAGTTACGTATGGGTCTTAAACAACGTATGTGAAATTAGAAGAGAAAAGATGGATTTTTGAAAATTTTGGTTCATAATCATATGCTTTGTTTGTGAACAAGTTTCTTAAAAATAAATTAAGATATCCTTAAGTTTTTTTTTTTTAATTAAAGATAAGAAAAGCTGATTTAACTTTACATAATATATAAAATTAGAAGATTTAAACTTATCTAATTCTGAATTTTAATGAGTTTGGATGATTAGGTAAAGTAAAGGTAATATGAGAAGGTTGTACGGAGATTTATTATAGTATGAATTACCTTTGATATCTACTGAGGTATTAAGTTTTGAAAAGATAAATTGAATTGTTGTAAGGTTGAGAATGAATTTATCTTGGTGGGAATTTTGGACTGAGTTAGTTGTCGAAAATTTTATGAAAATGTCAATATTTATTTTGCATATAAGAATTAAAATGATGTTTGATTTGTTTTAAGTAATATTAAATAACTTGTTTTAAAATGTTACATTTTGAAAATGGAATTGGTTGTGAATTTGGGTGAAAATTTTTAAATTTTACATGTGTTATAACTAGTGTTACCTGCTTAATAGAGATGATTTGGTTTAGTAGATTTGAAACAGTGTGATCACTGTATAAAATTTGACCAACAGTTTTTTAATTTCCCAGCATATTAAGACACTGCTGGAGTCTCAATTTTGTATAAAATAAATTATTCTTGGGAAAGTTAGATTTTTGTCAAATTTAGAAGAAACTTCATTATCAATATAACAAAAGTTTAAATAATGAAACAAAATTATCAATTCGAATTATTCTCTTCATTATTATTATTTATACGGATAAATAAATAAAAGATATTTCTGTTCGTTCGTTCTTGAAATCTATTAAAATATAATGATCGAAGATCATTATATTAATAATTATAATGCGTATTTAAAGTATAATTAAAAATTAAATACTAATTATAAATATTAGTATATAATAATAAATATAAATAAGACATATAAGTCATAATCAATATTCAATAAATAAGATACGTAAAATAATTATAAATAAATAAGATATATAGAATAATTATAAATATGAGTAATAAATTTAAGATAAATTCTATAAATTTGAATGAATTTCTTTTAACATTTCCTTTCGTGAATAGAAAAATATTTAAAATCAGTAAAAAAAAAATATTCTATCAAAAGACTACAAGATTAAAAACAAGATTAAGAAGACTTGAAATATTTGGTTTCACTAAAAATACTATTAATAAATGTTTGGATTGAATTCACAGTAATTTTTTTTTACTACAAGGTATTTCTTGAATATTTAAAATTATTTTGAAAGTTTTGAAAAAGTTCCATGTTAATATATTTGATTTATCCATTCTTATTATGGTATTTTATTTCATTCATGTAAAAAAAATGTGTATTTTAAATTAATTTTCTAATAATTACATGTTCTAACTTCATAAGATAAAAGGTGTAATATTTAAAGCACCATAGATAAAATAAACAGCTGAATAGTTAATCAACCACTAAGAATTATCATTGTGGATAAATATTCAACATCAATCCCAACCCACATTATAGTAAAAAAAACGAATATGAGATAAATAACACAATCACAGTTTTTTTTTTTTAACATCTTCTATTTCTTCTTCTTAAATAATGAAGTTTCTCACCACCTAAGCATGGAACCATAGACAATAGAAGAAGAAAAAAATTCAAGAAAAGAGAATTTATAGCATATTTATTTCTTAGAACAAAGTAGAGTTTGTATCTGCAAATTCATGACAAATCTAAGGACAAGAATAAGAATATAAATATATCTAAATACAATCAAATTTAAATAAAGAAACTATCATTTTAATTTAATTTTCAAAACTATACCATAAATTCTTCATCTTTAGCATAAATCAAACCATTTTCTTTATTGATTTTGTTTTCTCGAACTGTTATTTTTAGTACTTATATATGTTTTAATTTCTTCCTCTTTTATCATCAACCCAATGATGATATTTAATTATCTAAAGCTCTTATATACCTAATTGAAGAAAAGTTTTTTAATATAATATTATGAGAGTTGTTTCTCATATTACTATTGTATTTCTCTGAAGTATCTAAATATTATTAAAAAAAAAATCAAAAGTTATTCTCTTTCATGGAACATCATTTGTAAATTCATTATTAATCCTTAGATTACTCAAATTTAAATTTCTGTTTCATAGTTAATGGTTATTTTTATTTTATAAGTAAATTTTATTTTGCAGATATATTTAATTTTATACGACATTTATAATTATAATTATCAACTCTAGTACTTAATTATTTTTAATTTAAATTGTAAAAAAAAAGGGTGTTTCGCTAATAAATCCTTTTTTTCCTTTTATCAATGTGCACATAAATTTTTTCTTGCGGTATAGTATTATGTGTGAAAAATAATAAAGAAAAAAATGAAGAACAATGGAAAATATAAGTTAATGCATCAACCTACCAATATATTGGTAAAAGAAAATACATAAATAGATTAAAAATAAATAAATAAAATAAGAAAAGAAATTAACATAATTACAAATATATATTTTTTCTTTTACCAACCACACCGAATCTGATTTGGGCCCGCAAAATATTCTATAATGCAATTCAAAAACCTTCAACGGTTTAGAGAATGAGTTGTACAATTTTGTCACAACCTCTAACCCTATTAGTGCACCGTGGACCCCACCAACACATGGTTTTTTTCATCAAACCTTTGACTCCTTTTAGGAAAAAGAACCATGGCACAGGATTTAAAAACCCTTTAAAAGAAAACAACTTTTTTTAATAATAGAATAATAAAAATAATACCTCGTTTAGTGTTTAGTATTTAGTATTTTATATTACTCTAATTAAAAAAAAAAGTTGTGAGTGTATATAGTCCAAGATTATCCGGTGAAGGAGCTTTTCATGGAGAGATAAAAATCTGCGTTCCCTATTATTTTTTTATTATATAAATCAATATTTATATAAAAATTTAATATTTTAATTAGATTATATTTAATATATTCGACATACCTAAAATTATTTTCGTTTATATATTTCTTTTATATCCCAAAATGTTTATTGAAGATCTGCCACTGAAAATATTATTATTCTTATATTTATATTAAAAAATCATCAACTACTCATAATGTACAGAGTTTGTCTTATAAATAATATTTTCTACTAAAAAAATATTGACGTAAATAGCATGGTTTTGTGTAAATGGTGAGAAATCGATTTTGACCATTTTTTTCATCCCAGTTATTTATTTATTTAATTTAGAAGAAAAATCAGTTAATGGTTAATCCATTTATCATCTGTTTTATTTAAAAATATATATTATTTTTTGGTTATTTATTTCAATTAGTTAAAATTAATTGAAATAATTTAAATATTATAAAATAATATTTAGTATTTATGAATAAGTTACGTAATTATATAATTGTAAAATTATTTTAGATGAATTAAATTTAAGATAAGGTAAATAAATTAAATAATTTAATAAGTATTTTCTAGTTACCACGTCATTCTATTTTTTTAATTTAATAGTTTTTTTCTAATGATTTTAAATAATTACAATTCATTGAGGTAAATTTTAAATTATTATTAAATTAAATTTAACATTTCTGAAATTTTTTTATCTTTTAATGAATTTAAATAAGTCTTGTTAATAATTGTAAGTATATAATTTTTGTTTAGTAAAGGTATAAAATTAGTAAATTAAATAACCCACTTTTATCAGTTAATATTTAAATTAAAATATTAATTGAAGAATATTTAAATTATATATGAAAACTATAAATAAAATTATTTATAATTAAAACTTGAGATTTTAATCTACTATGAAAAATATTATTTTAATCAAGATATAGTTTAAATGATAATTAATACAAATTAATTTCAGTTACTTAATTTTATACACTTACTAAATGAAATTACATAAAATTAAATAACCATACACATATAATTACAATTATTAACAAAAACTTATTTAAATTTTTCAAAAATTAAAACGCATTCACAAACATTAAGTTTCATTTTTAATAATAATTTATATTTTATTTTAATTATTTTTAATAATTTAAAACATCAACAAAAATATATAAACTTTTAAAATAATAGTATTACGTGGTAGGTAGAAATACTTATTTAATTACTTAATTTATTTAGCTTAACTTAAATCTAAACTTATTTAACAATCAAATATTGTTCACAAATATTTAATATTATTTATAAGTAAATATAATTTATTTTAATTAATTAAAATAGATAACCAAAATTTAATATTTAAAAAAATTAAAACAGGTGAGAAATCGATTAACTCTTAACCGATTTCTCTTCTTAAGTTAAAAAATAAAATAAAATAAAGAACTTAGGTGAGAAATGGGTAACAAAATACAATTTCTCTTCTTAAGTTAAAAAATAAAATAAAATAAAGAACCTAACTGAGAAATGGTTAACAAAATCCAATTTCTCATCTTCCATAATAAACTGTTACTTAAATAAATAATTAATTTATCTTAAAATATATATATATATATATATATATATATCAGTAGTTTAGTATTGAGAATGGAATATATGAAAAAGACGCGTGTCCCAAACATAATAGGGTTTTTAATCAGGTGCACTGCACAAGAGCATTAATAATTGAAATTAATTTGTTTGCTTTCAAGTTTTTAAAGCTTGGAAGAAAGTGCACGTATTTCCAGGGTCTTTTAAAAGATTCTGTGGTCTACGCATCTTCTTATCACCAAGAAAACCATTTTAGAATTGTTCACAAACATGATATTTATCATCAATAATATCTATCCAGCTTTTATTGCAAAAAAAATATAGGTTAACAATATTTTTTCATTTAGATTAATTTTATTAATTACAAATAAAAAAATATTATAAATTCTCAACGTATTATCTTTACAAAGATATAAATAAATAATTAATAATTAAAACTAATTTAAAAATTACCTGTTCTGTGTGCACTGTTTTTTTTAATATAAACTTTAGGCTTAATTAATTATTTTGGATATATATTAGTTTTAGTTTTGATTTTTTATGTTTTAAAAAAATTGTTTCCATTGTTATTCAATGTAAAAATGGTTAGAATATAAAAAACAAAGACTAAAAACATACAAACAATGATTCCGCTGCAGATACTGAATCCTGTAGTTTTTAATCAGAGACATTATGAACATGACAAGTTAATACAAATTGTACGGACGAAAGTATCTATTAAACCTAATTTCTACAATGGTTTTGGTCTCATACCGCACTCTATTTTCACGGGAGTGATAGCTTACCACCATTGCAGGAAGAAAGAAGGCCATGGCCCAGGAAATCTATCCTACACCAGCAGTGACTGAATCTTACTATGATGTGCCAGAGGGAGTTGATATTCTGGGAAGATATGATGAAGTGTTTGCAAAAATCCTCACAAAAGATGCTTTGAAATTCGTTGCTGATCTGCAACGTGAGTTCAGGAGCGATATCAAATATGCATTAGAGAGGAGAAGAGAGGCCAAGAAGAAGTACAATGAAGGGGCTCTTCCGGGGTTTGATCCTGCCACCAGCCACATAAGAGACGATGAGTGGGTGTGTGCACCTGTTCCACCATCTGCTGCTGATAGGAAAGTGGAGATCACTGGCCCTGTGGATAGAAAGATGGTCATCAATGCTCTCAACTCTGGAGCTAAAGTCTTTATGGTTAGTGCATCTACACTCAACACTATTATGCCTGTGATTTCACTGAAGTTGTTAATGATTGAGTTGAGAGCTTAGACATATAAAAGAACATTACAAAAAATTTGTGTACGCTTCCATAAGTCTATAACTTTTATTGCTTCTGCTGATTGTGCGATTTTGCTTTTAATTGCACCAATTTTAGTTTCTTACGTTTTCTCTCATTTTTTCAATCGAATTCTTCCGTCCTGATTTCATCTAATGTTAAAGATGTCGTGATGACCAGATGGAGGGACCTAATTACAAACAAGAGAAACTTAAATATTTAATTGAGATGGTTAGAACTTAAAAGATTGAAATTCTGAAGTAAGAATACAGAACTAAAACTAAGAGTGTAATTAAATCTTCTGTTTTTTTAATTGTAAAAGGGTTGATTGAATTTGGTTTATCCCGGAACCATAGCACTGAAAGTTGTTACTGTTTTTCTCATTTCCAAGGCTGATTTTGAAGATGCGCTGTCACCTAGCTGGGAAAATCTTATGAGTGGCCAAGTGAACTTGAAGGATGCTTTGGATGGGACCATAAGTTTCCATGACAAAGTAAGAAATAGGGTTTACAAGCTCAATGAACAGACAGCAAAGCTTTTTGTGCGAACAAGAGGTTGGCACCTACCCGAAGCACATATTTTGATTGATGGTGAACCTGCAACTGGTTGCCTTGTTGATTTTGGCCTCTACTTCTACCACAATCACTCAACATTTCGACGCACTCAAGGTGCTGGTTTTGGCCCTTTCTTTTATCTTCCCAAAATGGAGCATTCAAGGTAAGCACCATGCTATGCAGTCATAACACAAGAGCCAAAGAACAAAGCTAGTTCTGTTAGCAATTTCACAAGTTGAATGCAATTCTTTAGTTGGTGTTATTTTTTATTAAAATTAAATTTTATAAAGGTATGCATCAAACATCAGCAACAACACAAATTTCTAGTTCTGATAGAAGAAAAACACCAAGAGAACTAGTTCATGTCAAAGAACAAAACGACTTAATAGTCATAAAATCTGTTCAAAACTCAATAAACTCTCTTATGCATGATCTAGCGTGACCAAAGGGGATTACAAACAGTTATATGGAGCTCAAATATCGCGGTCCACCCATTCTTAATCGGATGGTCCAGCAGGACTAGCATTTAACGAACTCTGTATTATGAATTGTAATATAACAACCATGTGATTGACAGGGAAGCTAAGATATGGAAGAGCGTGTTTGAGAAGGCTGAGAATGTAGCAGGCATCGAAAGAGGAAGCATAAGGGCGACGGTTCTGATAGAAACACTTCCTGCAGTGTTTCAAATGAATGAAATTCTGTATGAGCTGAAGCAGCACTCGGCGGGTCTGAACTGTGGGCGTTGGGATTACATTTTCAGCTATGTGAAGACATTCCAGGCTCACCCAGATCGCCTCCTACCAGACAGGGTGCAGGTTGGCATGACTCAACACTTCATGAAGAGTTACTCTGATCTCCTCATCAGGACGTGCCACAGGCGTGGTGTGCATGCTATGGGAGGAATGGTATGTAATGGAACTACTCTGGTTCCCCACTACTAACATGAATTTTTTTTTTAAGCAGATCTAACTACTTCTAAGCAATGGATATATATATAAGATGAGAGATAATTTATTCATTCCAAAAATAAGAGTTAGATATTTATTTTTTTATTTTTACTATTTATTTTTTTAATTTAATGATTAAGATAAGTTAATATTCTAAACCTATTCATTCAGTTCTTATTGTTGTTCTGATTTTAATTTTTAGTTTCTATGCAAATAAAAATGGAAGTTTTAATCTCTACATTAGTTTTAATCGCTATTACATATATGATTGACCATTTTTTGATGGCGTGAAACTGTTACGATTTTTTCTTGTGGCGATTAGCAACTAAAAACTTCCTGTTTTTCATATTGGGACTAAAACTTAATATCTAGATATCTGTAGGAGCCATTGAATAATTGAACTTATCTTTTACTTCACTAATAATTACAAACTAAGAAACTATTCGTATTTTGTTTTCTTTTTTAAAATATGTACGTAGAAGATGTGTTTGATAAAGTTAAAATTGTTCAACAGGCAGCTCAGATTCCAATCAAAGATGACCCAGTGGCTAATGAGGCAGCACTGGAACTTGTAAGGAAGGACAAGCTTAGAGAAGTGAAGGGAGGACACGATGGAACTTGGGCTGCACACCCTGGTCTCATTCCGGCTTGCATGGAGGTTTTCAACAACAACATGGGCAATGCTCCTCACCAGATAGAGACAGTGAAACGCGAAGATGCCGCAAACATAACTGAGCAAGACCTCTTGCAGATACCAGTAGGAGTCCGCACCGAGGAAGGTCTCCGGTTAAACACAAGGGTGGGGATTCAGTACTTGGCAGCATGGCTCAGTGGAAGCGGTTGCGTGCCTCTTTACAACCTGATGGAAGATGCCGCCACTGCTGAGATTAGCAGGGTGCAAAACTGGCAGTGGCTCAAGTATGAAGTGGAACTCAATGGGGATGCACATGGAGAGAAAGTGAACAAGGAGCTTTTTGATAGAGTGGTTGAAGAAGAGATGGGTAGGATTGAAAAGGAAGTGGGAACAGAGAAGTTCGAGACAGGAAATTACAAGGAAGCTTGTAAGATCTTCGCTCGCCAATGCACGTCCCCAGAACTTGATGATTTTCTCACTCTGGAGGCCTATAATTACATAGTTCTGCATCACCCTAAGGAAGGAACCGTCAAAGCTTTGAACTAAGAAAGGGGTTGGTTCATTGTGTTTGTGCCTAATATGTGAGTCATTTGGATTCTGTCTTGTGTTCTTAAGTTATTGATGTGAATTAATCGCTAGTGAACGATTTTCACAGGATTTAATGTTTGACTAGGTGATCCTTATTTAATAAAAAGGAAACTCAGTGTTTCGTTTTCACAACATAGTCAGAGTTCAACTTTCATGTTTTAAAATTGTTTCAAAATACAAAATGTGCTATTTTGGATTTACGTGTCTGGCTCTCTAATTTATTCCTAGCACCCTTTAAATAATTACCAAAATTTTAATAATTAGAACTCTAATCCAACCACCTCTCTGCAAATTTTATTACCAAACATAATATTAAAACAACAATCAAAATATGTGGCAAAACAACTTCATAGAAAACGAGAAAAACTGTTCTGTAAAATCATAAAGGAATTAAATATATATGACTGTTATCTTAGCATAAACTTTGGATATGCAATGAAATCGTTTTTGCATAAGACAGTCTTAGGTCGCCACATAAATTTATGTTTGGATCTTCTCCATGCACTACAATCTTGGGTCACTGTGTAAAATTCAAAACAAAGAAATTGAGTTTTATCACTCTTTTCTACAAATCATCCATGATTTTATTTTGATGGTAATTCAACCTCTGTCAGTTTTTCGATTTACCAAGTCTTTGTTTGGAGAGGGTTATAAAATTGGTTAGATTAAAATAAAGAGAATAAAAAACAATTAAAAGTTTATGAATGTATTTTATTAAATTGATAAAAGTGATGATAGTTGGTAAATATTATTTTATTTTGCAATATTCAAATTAGTCTTATAAATTTATAAACTAATAATAAATATTTGGTATTTTCAAATTACCAATAACTATTAAAAATAATAAAAAAGGAAATACAATTAATATATTAATATACTAATTTATAATAGATATTATTATACATAATGCATAATAGTTTGTAGATATTATTTGTAATCGGTTAATCATAAAGTTCAATTTTAAACAACAAAAAACAAAACTTTAAAAAATATGCCCTGAATTGCAATGTGGGTTAAGCTGCGTTTGATACAAAGACTACATGCTTATATACATTGAATTAATTAAAAATAAAACTAATCTTAGAAATGAAAATCACTTAATAAAATCTGATTGGTTTAAATCTAAAATATTATTATCGTAAAAATATAAAAGGAATAGTTTAATTGCAATTAGAATATTTTATTTTATATTATCTTTTATATATTAAAAAGCAATAATATCGTAAAGCGCGTGAAATCCAGCAAATAGTTGATAGGATCCTTATCTTTTTTTATTTAAGTCGGCAAAGCCCAAACGAAATCTCACAAGAAACGCGTCAACGAAGGCGGCTTCTCTCATCTGTTTTCTGCTTCAGCTTTTCTCCTTTCGCTTGCTTTTCGTGTCGCCGGTAAGGCAATTCGATACCTCTGAACCCTAACGAGACGCAGCCACCGTTTAGGGTTTCGATCCGCCTTCAATCTTCCTTGTTTCCTTTGCCTGATTGCTTTCGTGTGGTTTCATTTCCCTCTTTCGTTTCTATTCTGTTGATTCTATCGAGGAAGCGCTTGAGAAAATTATAATTGATTTTTGTCGTGTGCTTTTTTGATTGATTAGGGTTTGTGATTCATTGAAAAAAAAATTTGAATTATCCGTTCTGTTATTTTTGGGAAAGTTAGGGTTTCGAAAATTTGGGATTATTGAGGGTTTCGGTTTGAAATACATTTTTCTTCGATTCTTAATTGCTTATTGAGAGGACTTGTGCTTGTGCTTGTCAATCAATGGCGGCAGGGCGAAAAACTGTTTCGCTGAGAAGAGACTTTTGCAAATACAGTTCCACCAAGGAGTCTGATCACTATAAGAATGGCTCCTTCGGCGTGGAAGTGGGTGGATCTCGCATCCATCACTTTGCTCGTTCCGATGGGCTTCGTGGTGGAAAAGAGGAGAGAGAGCAAGGTGAGATCTGTGTTGAAGATGGGGAATATGAGGGTGCCTATGATTTGCCACCACCAGAGAAGAAAAGGAAGTTTTCTCCAATCGTATGGGACCTAGCAGAGAAGGAAGAAAGAATCTCGTCAAAGAGTAGGATCTCGATGACTGTTGCTCTGTCTCCTCCTCGTCCATCTCCACTGAGCAGTCCTAAAGCCAATTGTGTTGATTCAGGGTATGTTATGGAGGAATCTTTGCCAGATTCGAGCAGCTATAGACAAGATGTGGATGAAGAGAATTATGAGCAAAAATGGACTATCACAAAGTCAAGATGGGCTTATGATGATGGTCCCTCACCTAGGGCTGCTCATGATAAATTCAATCATGGCAAAGGGAGCTCCAGTCCCGAAATTGGTGAATTCCATGGCAGTGGATCTTCCGAGAGCACCATCACTACTAGATCATCAGGAAGCACCGGAAGAGATCATTATCTGGGTCTTTCTACTGATGACGCCGATTCTGAAAAGGATTTCCATATGGACTCCATGGTCGATGTTGAAGAACATAGTGATGTTGGGGATTCTCCATTGGATTCTGAAGAGAGTGGTGGATTGATGCATGTGCAGAGAAATATAAACATGCTTCACAGTTGCAGAAGTGTGTGTGAGTTTGAGATGATTAAGAAAATAAATGAAGGAACTTATGGTGTTGTTTATAAAGCTAGGGATAAGAAAACTGGAGAATTAGTCGCATTGAAGAAGGTGAAGATGAATATAGAGAGGGATGGCTTTCCGATGTCAGCCTTGAGGGAAATAAACATTCTCTTGTCTTTAAACCATTCCTCCATTGTGAATGTTAAGGAAGTAGTTGTAGATGATTTTGACGGTACTTTTATGGTAATGGAATACATGGAGTATGACCTTAAGGGAATGATGGAGGTTAAGAAACAGCCTTTTAGCATTAGTGAAATTAAATCCATGATAAAGCAACTTCTTGAAGGTGTCAAATATCTCCATGATAACTGGGTTGTCCATAGGGACTTGAAGTCATCAAACATTCTGCTGAACCATGATGGGGAGCTTAAAATATGTGACTTTGGGTTGTCAAGGCAGTATGGAAGCCCGCTGAAGCCATATACTCCTGTTGTGGTTACACTATGGTACAGGTGAGTAGCATTATAATATTATTTGAGTTTTTTATTGAAGTTATCTCCTCCGTAGATATATATGATTTTTTGTCTATATTTGGTTGAGGATTATATGTCATAAACTAATGAACTGGTGTATTGGTTTGTGCAGAGCACCTGAACTTTTGCTGGGTGCTAAAGAGTACTCAACAGCAATTGACATGTGGTCAGTGGGTTGCATAATGGCTGAATTAATTGCCAAGGAGCCTCTGTTCAGGGGTAAAAGTGAACTTGAACAACTTGATCAGGTTATTTTTACTGAAATCACTTGGATATTACTTTTTCATAGCCTCATCTATCCTACCTGAGAATTCTGCTGCCTACTAACACTTTTTTGTTTGACAACTGTCTGCAGATTTTTCGAACCCTGGGTACACCTGATGAGAAAATTTGGCCAGGATTATCCAAATTACCTGGGGCTAAAGCAAAATTTGTCAAGCAACCGTAAGCATGCATTCTCTCTTTTTCTTTTTTATTAGACTTCTACGTTATTACTTATGGTGGGTTTATAATGAAGTTATACTTTGTCTACTGGGTGATATTTCAGGTTTAATATGCTAAGGAAGAAGTTTCCGGCTGCATCATTTACTGGTTTGCCAGTTTTATCTGAGCTGGGATTTGACTTGTTGAAGAAGCTTCTAACTTATGATCCTGAAGAGGTATATATTGTTCATTGAATTTTTATTTGTTTTCTGTGTCATGAAGATTAATAAGGCATAATTAATGTATAATTTTTTTTTTACTTCTTGCAGAGGATAACAGCAGAAGATGCTTTCCTTCATGATTGGTTCTGTGAAGCCCCTCTTCCCAAGTCTGATTCCAAGCCTATTTTTCCTTCTTGGAGGTGCTAGGACAGGTACTCTTGCTGAATGCATGAAATACCAAGAACAATGATATTTTTACTGCCATTGTTTTCAACTTTGTCTTACCCAGTTCATGATCATATACAACGAATGATATGTTGACAGCGTAATGATCTTCATTTGACTCTTGTTTGCCATATAAATTTGAAGCGGCAGATTGATGTATATACCTGAGAAGGTATGGCAGCACTTGATTTTTTCTCTATATAGAAACTCAATGTACCCTCTTGATGGTGAAAATGATGTAACATAATTTCAGGACAGTTAGTAATTAATGACGACTTTTGCTCTGGTATCCTGAATCATCTATTTCCTTTTTTTTGTATATCCGATTGGCTACCTCATTTAAGGTTTGTTTGAAGCATAGGTGCAAAAATTAAATTATTATCTCTATTATTGATATAATCAATTAAATTCAGAATCAATTTTTTTACTTTTGAACTTTACCGAAATATGATTATAAGACAAATAAATTCGTTTAAATATTGAAGATTACTTTTTTATACAAGAAAGTGTGTATACGAAGTTGAAAAGAAAAAAATGATTGAAACAATGGTAAGCTACAAATTTTCGAATCCAGGAAAACAATCTCTTTTTTAAGAAATAGGACACATTTTACAATTTAAGTTATTATTTCACATATTTTGTTTATTGTTGAACATGCCTCTTTTATTTTCTTATTTTTTTATTTTTTAAAGAACAGCTGAAAGAAAGATTTCAGCAGTTCTAAACATGCACTTAATTGGGGTGGTGTTCTCTTTTCTCCTACTAATTTTACACCAGGAAATGCTACCAAAATACATTGGCTGCATTGATGGGCCAAGCATTTGTAGCAGTTGGATATGTAGAAAAATAATCAATTCCCGTGGATTTTCAATTTCAACATGGTCAACAGGTAAATATGTTGAGTTCCTCAATATCAAAGTTGATCCCTGAATTGAAATGATACTGTGTGCTAGATTTTTGGGTTGGGCTCCTAGCTTCCATGTTCTTCCCCATTTTTCTGCAATAGGTTTTACAACCTTACTGCAATGTGTTAAGTTAACAAGATGGGCAACGAGTTTAGGCGGATTGCATTCTGGAAAATGGGTCACAAGGAAGCGGTGAGGTACGTTGAAGACTGTGGAGCTCAACCAGGGCAGCGAGGTAGGTGATATTTGTGCTTCCTGGGCTCTTTTGGTTGGTGATACATGGTAATTTTACGAAATTCACTTTTGAAGTAACCTATTCTTTATTTATTTTTGGTACTAACGCGATGGAATTACTTTGTTAGTCTCAACAAGACACGTTTATTATTTAATTAACCAGAACCTTGCAAACGCTGGACATTGCAAATCAGATGTCTCGCTTTCGATCTTTTTCTGGATTTCAGTTCAAGGTGCACAAATTTTGGTTTGTATTGAAAAGATTGAGAGAATGGACGGAGATTTTATTAATTATTTTAGTGGGAGAGAAAAGGCGGAAAAATAATTTTGAAGTCAATGGGCTCATCGCTTTTCTTTTTCTTATTTGATTATTATTTCTTTTCAACTAAACATTTCCCTATTTTATTACATTTCATCTATTTTTTTAATTAGATTATTTCTATCTAATTTATTTTTCATTTCAAATCCTGGTTGTGCTTGAAATGTTTGAATTTACTATTAATGTAATGTATATTGTCTATTTTTATACGACGCTCTTAGTTTAACTCTTAAGCTTGTTCAGCAAAGATATTTTGGTCTGAAACTATAACACGTTTCATTTTTCCTGCAAAGTTACTGTGAATAAGAATATAGGTCACTAGTATAGATCGGTTTTTGTAAAGTAAAGTATTAATTGAGGGTTTTAATTATATAAGGAATTAAAATGAATTAATTAAATTATTTTGAGGTCTAATGTGAGATTCTATTTCTGTTAATAGTTTGGGGAATACCAAAATATATATAGCGCGCTTCTGCTTTGGGTACAATTGATCTTAATCATTTGAACATAAATTATAATTTTATTGTTTTCTACTTATGTTTGGATAAAGAATTTAGGAAAAATTGAAATTTTGGAGTATATATTGTTTAGATAAGGAATTTATGGAAACAAATTATGAAAATTTAGGTTTTTTAAAACTATTTAGATTAGTTGATAATATGAATTTCAAAATTTAACGAATAAGTAAGAACATTTTATTTTATTTTTTAAATATGAATCAATAAAAAATCTAGATAAAACTAAAAAAATATTATTAGCAAACTCTTGACAAGTGATCCACAATTGAGCAAAGAAACCATAATGAATCTTAATCCAATAACAACATAAATAAAAATGTGTTTAGTCAAATTAACAAAATAAACATTTAATAAATATCTTTTGTATACAATTTCATGAGTAATAAGCATACTAATGGATATGTATATATATATATATATATATATATATATATATACTCGGCATAAAAATAATCAACTGCATCCTTTCATCTAAAAGTAAAATTATGTATTCATTTTATAATTATACTTTTATTAATTATATACTTAATTAAAATAAAAGTATGAACTATAAATATCAAAATAGTATTGGATGACGATCAAAATTATTATTCGTGTATACATATTTACAAATATGTTTTTTTAGTACACGTTATACCTACAAATTGTTTTTCCTACCCATCGTTTCCTTCCTCAAAAGTGGAAAGGAAGACTTAGTGTAAAATATAATTTTTCAAGGAATCCGAATCTTTGAAAAAGCAGGTGTCCGTAGATATTGAGATATTTAAGAATTTAAAATGAAAATTTAATTGCTCAAAAAAATTATAATGAACTTAATTTAGTATCTAGTTACAACTAGTCCAAAATTTAAAGCTTTCAAACATTAAATATCAAGGTCCATTATATTACTGTATTTATTTCATTCTTTATAGTTATGTGATATTTAATGATTAAATATGTATTTAAATCAATTTTAAATTACAAAATTAGTGGATTATACTCTCGTTAAAGGTGTTCTTAGTTCATCCGAAACAGAAAGAGGAATTTACTGTCAGTTTATATTAACGTGTATTTTTTGAAGGAATAAATGAATGTAACCTAACTTTCTATAACAGACTAGCAATCTAAGTTTTGAGTCACTTCATAATTTTATAAAATTGATTTTAGTTAAAATTAAACAATAATTCATAATTGAGAAACATAATTAGGGACAAACTTACCAAAAAAAAACGAACTATTTTTGCAGAAAAAAGCGAACTACTTTTGCAATATCTCAAATATGCTGATACGCAGCTCAAATTCTTCCAACCAGATCTAATGACATGTCCAGAGAAAATTCATGCAAAAAATAACCAGAACATAAATTCAAATTCACTTGATTTTTATTCATCAAAGTAGCTCTTCGAATCTGGGTTTGAGAACAGCCGGCATTTGCAGTAAAGCTGAAAAGGTATGCGGATTTCAGAGTATATTAAAATACAAATTGGCAAAGTTAAGTTTTCCTAAAAAAATAACAATTGCAGTTCGAGCCCGAGGATCCTGGGGTGAACTCTATTTAAGACAGCACTTTCTCCACTTCAATTGTCACCTCTTTGGGTGGTTTCTCAGCATGAAGATTAGCAACAATTCCCTTCTTCGAATAGTAATCAATAACCTGCATGTTCAACGCACAAATTTCCAATAAAGACCATGAATTTACAAAGTAAATTCTAAAAAAAAGACAGAAGTGAGAAAGGCATTTACCCAAGAGACTATACAAATGAGACTAGAAATTTGCCCAAATGGCGAGAGGAGATAGTTTAAATCAAGTTTCAAGCCAACCAAAGCATATCCAAGGAGGACTTGAAAGCCATCACGTTATCTTGTTGACAGTTACTTTACTATGTAATGTTTCGAATTTTACTTCTGTTTAGATAAAGAATTTAGAAATCCTCATGCTGAGTAACATAATATGGACAAGTTAAAAGGAGGACTTCTGGTGATAGGACCCACTAATTTTAATTTAATACAAAAAGAGTCTTTCTTTCTCCACTAATTTAACCATATCATGTCACTAAACAATACAAAGGAATCCACATGATTATAAAAGGATTCGGAAACATACTGGTTCAGTTTGCTTATGAAATGCCTCCAGTCTCGACTTGAGAACAGCTGCAGTGTCATCCTTGCGCTGGATAAGTGGTTCACCAGTAACCTGATGAAAACAAATTCAATCGTAAGAGTGTTAAAGGGATAGTGCTTTTCTTAAGCTATCATAAGAAAGCTTGTGCCATAACCTTATAAATTGGGCATCCTGCCCCTAAATATTCTATTCATCCAAAATGGAAAAGAAGATAGAAAAATCTTTTGTATAGATTATCACTACTGCCAGCAACTAAAACCAAATTCATTTCCCAATAAAACATTTTAACAAAAAAAAACGTGTGGCATCTCATTATATTTATTAAAATTGAACTCAAAATAGTACTCAAAAAAGGAGGATAGCCAAACTCTTAGCAACTCTTAGCCAATGTGCAACATCTTAACATCCTCCAACACCCAAGACTGGACAAGAGTTTTAAGTTTGTAGAATAGAAATTTTAGAGTGATCAAGACTGAATTGGCTTTGACCCCATTAAAAAGGGACTATGCTCAAATCAATCTCAAAAGCTAGTTCTGAGGTGGAGAATTGACCAATACAAATAAGTGCATGGCCATATGTCTAGCCATTGTTGGACATCTAAACAATATTTATGTTTGAATGATACTTGTAGTTTTTCAGGGTTTAAACAACTATAAGAAATCATGTTTAGGCAACAAACATTTTGCAGGGTTTAAACAATGTTACAGACTTACATCATCAACCCCAGCAACCTTAGGAGGGGCAAATTTTGTGTGGTATGTTCTGCCACTGGATGGGTGTATCCAGCGACCAGTAATTCGCTCCTCAAGGATTGCATCGTCAATTGCAAAATTGAGCACCTTATCAACTTTCACACCCTGTTTATCCAGCATCTCATCAAGCTGTAAAGAAAGAAAAAGCAGTTTCAAAAGATGCAGATGAACAGCATGTAGAACAGTGCATATAATCATGTAATTCCGTTTTACACAAGCCCAATTTCAAACAAAAGAAACTAATTTACTAGTGACTCAGGTGTCAAACAATGTCATACCTTCTGTGCTTGGACCACAGTTCTTGGGAAACCATCAAGTATGAAACCTTTCTGGCATGATGGTTTTTTCATTGCTTCGTCTATAATCCCAACAACCAGGTCATCAGAAACAAGTTCTCCCTGAAATTTGTAAGATGATATCATATTAGCAATCTCCCGAGAAAGTACACATAGTAAAACAGTGAAACCCCAGATAAGATTCCATACAAGAAGGCTTTACCTTATCCATAGCTTCTTTAGCCTTGACACCAAGAGGGGTCTTGGCTGCTACAGCTGCTCTTAACATATCACCAGTAGCTAAGTGACATAAGCAGTATTCATCCTTTATGATTGGCGACTGGGTACCTTTTCCAGATCCAGGTGGGCCTGCAGTAACATATTTTCAAGTTATATTCAACTGGAATTAAAAAAAAAAAAAATCAAATATATGTTGTACATTTTTAAATCGTGAATATGAAATGAGCAAACCAATACAGATATGGAGATTAACTCTACCTCACCAATTGCCAGTACTTAAAACATTGGTGTAATAAATGGAAGCATATCAAATTAAAAAAGAAGCCTAAGTGCAGTACAGAGAAAAAGTACAAAATCCAAGAGCTACTCATCATTTACTGGAGTTATCACTTCACAACGTAT
Organism: Macrotyloma uniflorum; assembly: GCA_016859785.1. Taxonomy (NCBI): domain Eukaryota; kingdom Viridiplantae; phylum Streptophyta; class Magnoliopsida; order Fabales; family Fabaceae; genus Macrotyloma; species Macrotyloma uniflorum. Next base: position 2,366,582 of record BDMB01000016.1, read on the forward strand.
AAGTTCAATTAGAATGTTTATGGAAGACTTTTGTTTCACTGTCTTCATTTCCAAGCTATAGATAAAAAGAGAAGCATAGAAAAGGAAGATCCATTATAGAAGGAACATCCCTTTTAAGATTGTTGGAATTCACAACATTAAATTGCCATTCAAACTCTTGACACAAACAGGTTCAGTTTGAATAATCAACGGGACAACTCAATTTAGCTCTTCATTTTATCTGTCTGCCAACTAGATAGAGTTCGTATCACAAATGACCATAATTTTATTGGTGAAAAATATGCCAGAATTTATAAGATGCAACAAGCTACAAAAGTAATGGCACTGTAGTAAGTGAGTAAAAAGTCCTGGAGAAAAAAATCAACATCAATTGCTTGAAATCAAATCGGCGAGAAAAATAAAACCACAGGCCTAGCATCTTTATGCCAACAGTAAACTGATAAATTTACACACTAAAGTTAGCATGAGAGTAAAAAATACAAAAATTCTTCAGGAAGTTGGAAACATATTGAAATTATTAAACATAAAATGTAAAAAGTTACATATGAATGATAACCAAGAAAAAGAAAATAGGGAAAGAGCACACAAGCCTCTCTAATGACGCGTGTAGATTCACAATTAGAGAATCAAATTCAAATAACAAGTTAAAAAAGTATTCAACACTTCGGGAGCAACAGCAAGAGATACTTTATGAAACACCACATGCCTTGTGGGGGTTCAAACACCGTACACCATGCCAGCCAATAACTTCGTAACATATAATCACCAATTCAAAAATAATATTCATCCACCAAAAGATCAAAATTAAAAGGAAGTTTAAAAAATATATTAACCAGAAAAAACTAACAAATCCATAAAGCAATCCTCTCATTTCTTCTCCATTAACTGAAGAACTCAGTACATCGAGGCATAGAAGTATCTCCACCCCGAAACGTAGAGCTAAAACCCCTCAAATTTCCCAGCGTTCTCCCTATTAAAAGAAAATAAGTACCTCGCGAACGAAACCCTAAAAACCGCATCAACAACATTGGAAAGCAACGATTGCCCAAGCATCTAACTATTTAACAGTACCATTTTCGGATCTGAATTAACAGCGAGTACAAACCAAAACTTATTGTAAATTCTTCGAGATATACATATATATATATATATATAGAGAGAGAGAGAGAGAGAGAGAGAGAGAGATGGAGATACCAACGAGAATAAGGCGCTTGTCCGGTTTGGAGGAGCACTTGAAGCGACGAAGGAGCTCAGTCATGAGATCCAGAGAGGGAACATCTTCCAAGTTAGTGTTCGCCATTGCTGTTTCTGTTTCTGAGGTGGTGGTTGTTGTTTTGTTTGTAGAACAGAACAGAACAAACCAGAATCACTTTCTCCAACCTTGGGCTTCTTCGGTTCGGTTCGGACCCTCTCTCCCACACTTCGAAAAACTCAACTCGCCGTCTCCTTGTCTTTCCTTCTTACCCTTTCCTTCGCTATAAGTGTTAGGTGACATCTTTTTTTCTTTTCTAATTATTTCATTATTACTTAAAAAAACTTTTCTTCTTTTCTATAATTTTAAAACATCTTTTAATCTTCATGTCTATAATTTTAATCTCATTATTTTTTTATAAAATAAATAAATAAGACCTTAGAAGAGATTTTTAAGGGTAAAAATTGAAAGAAAAAAAAATTGTTCTTGTAGGACTGGGATAGACGTGTAATTTAACTTTATTTTTCTTTGTTATTATTTCAACTGTTTATTATTATTTTTAATATTTTCTTTGGGTAGGTGCAGCTGTTTGAATTCTTTCATCAGTTTTTGTGACTGTGATAGGCAACGATTTAGATCGCCAACAATTTGGTAAACCAACCTCACGCAATCATGGCCATTCAAATGTTTATGTAGTTTTATATAAATGATTTTAAATACGATATTAAAGCTTATGGGCTGTTTGATGTAATTCCACGCAGTGCAGTTTTGTGTTAAACCGTAGAGGATCCAGATCCCGACATATTAGTTGGTTGCTTCCATTAGTCAATAAAGCTAATTTTTGTGCTCCGTTTTTAATACTTTATTTTAATTGAAGATGCTTCTTTTACCCACAGAAATTGCATACTTTGATGGTTCTTGGTTTCCAACTACCAAAATGAATTGATGTATGCGATGTTTTAAATTTATAATTTTTAAATATGAATCGAATGTGTTGTTTTAGCTTTAAATACTTTTTATGTTGTTGTAGTTTTTGCAGAAAAAATGTCGATTTAGTTTTTATTTTAAAAAAAACTATATTGAAAATTTTATCCACTTTTAATTTCTTGTCTGCAATTTTGATATTCTTATATTTTTTTTCACCGTTTTAAATCTTTAAAATTTAGAAAAATCGTAATTCTAATTTTTCAATTTTATATATGTTTCATTTATTTTATTTTTTTACTTTAATTAGTTATATTATTATTATATTATAAATATGGACTAAAATTTCATAAAAAAATAATCTTACCGAAATCATAGGTTAGAAATTAAAATGAAAGGAAAACTATAATTTAAAATTTAAAAATTAACCAATTTTAGTCATTTTATCATATTCTAATCATGGTACAAGTAATGGAAATTAATGTTATTTTTTTAATTAAGTCAAACTGGAAAAAACAGATATGTTCAATGCAATTAATTTTGCATTTTAAATAAATACTAGCGGCATATTTTCACAATGTTTTTTTTATTGAATGAAGTTTATGCCGACCTCTTTAAACATGTAGGACAGTTAGCAAAAACATAGAAGCATTAGGTTTCTATCGATGATCACTAAAACATGAAATAGCAAAAACCTGTGGATTTCCATTTAGAAATCATAATTTCAAGAGGAAACCTGTGGATTTCCATTTAGAAATCATAATTTCAAGAGGAAATAAAATGTAATTTTTACTTAAACTTCAAGCACCGTGACATGACCCTTCTAACAAATCTGCCATGGAACACGTCTCTGACAATTTATTTGCTTCATTATTTTATTCGCATAAATTTATTTAATTTTAGATACTATAAATAGTGCATAAGATAGATTTGGATAAATATTTTAATGAATACTTTTAAAAAAAACTAAGGAAAAAATATATTAAATATTTTATAAATAAAAATTAATTTATAAAGAATCTATTCTTTAATTTTAAATTTTTCTTTTGGAATAAAGAAATAAACTAGATATATAGAGTCGAACTTCAAGAAAAATTACATAAGATGATTAATCCTTTTACCACAATGCAAATTTCTCTATATAAATTAAATAAATAATAAAAGAAATTAAATAAATAATAAATAATAAAGATAGACTATAATCAAACAACAGCATAACTGGAAACTACGCAATTATAACACTATATAAATGATATTGACTTAAAATAATTTCATACCTTAAAACAAACATATCCTAAAAACAAACATATCCTAAAAGTAAAAATACATAAAATATAAGCACCAAAATAGAAGTTAATAATAAAATTTCAATATCAAAATACAAAAGTAATGACTATTAATAAAAAATAAAAAAACTCTTTTTCTGATAAAAAAAATTTAAAAATAGAGAATAAAAACATTGTTAAAAAGACTTCTCCAACAATGAAATTATAGAGAAACTTGCTAGGGACAAAATTTGTATGCCAAATGACAAGTTAACATAATAGTCTAGACAAGTTCAGCAAATGATAAAAGTTCAAAGAAATAAAACTTGACATTCTCCAATACTATAACATGACATTCAATTTTGACAGTTAAACTGCAATACATCATATTCTTTACTCGGTAGCCTTCTTTTTCGATTTCTTTTTCTTCTTAGACTCTTCACCAGTCTCCACTACCTCTTCATCATTATCCTTTTTATTCTTCTTCTTCTTTTTAGCTGTTCCATCCTGCTCTCTCACGACCCCATTGGCACCATCATCCTGATCGTCATGCTCCATCTCCTGTCCCAATTTCCTCTTCTCTTTCTTTTTCTTCTTCTCCGATTTATGATCCTCCTCAGTATCACCATTAGTAACTTTTGTAGGCTTATCTACAGCCATGTTGTCACCTCCATCTGCAGCAGCCTTTTGTTTCTTCTTTTTGGCTTTCTTGCCTGAAACTTCGGCGGGCGCTTCTGTTTCCATCTCCGCATCTGCAACAATTGGTATTCATCAACGTCCACTCCAAGACATGTAACATATTACGAACTGCAACTTCTTAAGTATAAAACAAACCTAACTGTCCACCCTATTGCAAACTGCAACCTATATGCTTCGTAACTATAAAAAAACTTAACTCTCCACCATATAGCCTCGGCAAAAGTTAAAAAAATACATGTTTAATCATTAATGGCTAATTCAAGTTCAGGTACATCTACAACCAAAAATATATTTTATGTTTTGGGGAAAATCAGTAAAGAGAACAGTAGTTATCTGTGCATCCGTACCTTTGTTTTCAGCACTTTCAATAGCAGACTGCATGACATCTATGTTCTTGCGAGGGGCAACTCCCTTGTCATAAAAGTCGAGTCGTTCCTCAACTTGCTCACGGAGTTTCTCCCCAAAAACAGTAGTACCCCTTTCTGCATTGAGGTACAACAAAATCATGAAAAAGGTGTTAAGTACATCCATAAGATATTTCTAAATTGAATGTTTAAGAAACGAACCAGAAAAGCAGTCAATCCGTGATGCAATTGAGCATTTGTTTGCAAGGTAACGAGCCATTCTGCCCTTATTTTTGGCAGATGCCCGACCAATAAAAGAAGAGTGGAATATCAAACCATATTTGGGAGTGTTCCCTCTTGTTTTTAATGCCCTGAATAAAGCAAGCAAATACATTACAAATTAGAAAGGAACAGTATTGTCTGTATTTCAGATGAGGTCTGACAAAACAACCTAAACAAACCATATACCAAATTCTTGCAGTTACACTTTTACAAATGAAACTAAGTTTGTTTAGTGAACTTCCAATGAGCAAATTAGCAATTCAAAATTTAAGAACTTCAAAGCAAAAGGTGGACTTTTAACCTGAACAAAGCCTTCTCTGCGCCAAGAATTTGAAGTGTTGACGAGGGGCACTTAGCTAAATTTGTGAGACTACCAGCATGGGAAATCAAACGAGCACCAACAACTTCACCAATTAAAGAGGCCAAATTTGGTGCAATATCATTCATTTTAGCAACCAGGTAATCATACAGGTTCTTCCTGTACTCAGACAGATCCATTACCCTCTGTGCAAATTGTTGGACATTGATTAAGTCAACAGGTGACAAATCCTGTCCTGAAAAAACCAAGAGAAAGAAGATTTAGACACACAATGATGCAAAAGTTAAAACCACAGGGAACAGGAGTTGTTTGATTCACAATTTTATTTTATTTTTTGCATTCTGGGGTATATGAAAGAGGGATTATTCATTCTAATGTTCATTAGAAAACTATCAAAAATTATTTCCAGGTACCTTTTCTTCACAGGGAAGTTCAATTTCCATGTCTCTGAGGTTTTTATTCTCATGTTAAGGGAGTAAGAAAGCTACATTTTCATGAGAAAGTGGAACTTTATTTTCTAACCCCACTAAAGCTATCATTTTACTTTTATTTTTTTATTTTAATTATTTAAATATTTTTAAATTTAAAAAGTTTTCCAGGAATATCAAAATTTAACCAAACATTTTCAAATATATCCTGGAATAACATTCCATTTATAATATTCCTGGACATGTGATTCCTAGGGAAACATCATAACATGAAACAAAGCTCCTAAAAGGATGGGAATTCTACCCATGGAGGCCTTGGCAGCTTCCACAATTTCCTTTGCTTTATCTTCATCCCCAACTATGTCAGTTAAGCCTGGAATCTTGTCTTCAGTTAACTTGGCCTTATCCTCAATAAATTTTGAAACTTTAGCATACAGATAATTATCATTTACAATTTTCACCAGCTCAGGAAAATGCCACGAATACCACTCTCTGCACATAATTGACAAGCCAAACAGAGAAGTGAATTCATGTTAATACAAACTCCCAAAGAAAGTGAATTATTTTAAACAAAAAAAAAAATAGAGAATCATTTGAGTATCAATGTTATAGCATACTACCTGACTCTCATGGAGAACGAATTGATATCCTTATCAAGTGTATCAAGAAGGAAGATAGCTTGAATAACCATGTTGTCCACTCGATTGACATTAAATTTCACCTTTGCTCTGCTGTAACTATGCCCCAGACCAAGTTGGGCCTTTTCCAAATCTCCAGACTGTGAAATCCAAACAGAACAATAAATATTATATAAAAACATATTTCAACAGGACTCAGGTGTCAGGAACACAAAAAAGAGAAGCCTGAGGAAACACAAACCTTGAGATCACCAACAAAGGTATCAAAATGGAGTCGCACACCGCGAAGAAGTTCAGTCACAAACTCATTACTCTGGCAAGGAATCTTAGTCACTTCAGATATTTGCGAACCAATCTTAGGATCGAACACACCTAAACTGAACTTGGGCTTTTTACCTTCCTTTACTTTAGGCAAGTTAGTCTCCAAAACAGTCCTCAGTTCATCAGTTAATATGCCTGAAAACCCAAAAAGAAATCATCAACAAACACTAGCCAATAAATAGAACGAGGTCACAAGGCAACAACTAGAACTTGAGTCCATATACAAAGTGAAAATTATTTTTGCTTGGAGAATCTCAATCCATTTTACCTTCTCATTTTCTTTCCTATGAGTATATAAGGAAAAAGTATATCCCAACAGGAACTTAGTAAATGTTATTCGATATATCATCAAACACTGGAAACGCAATAAAAAAATAAAAGAAGCAAAGTCGTAACAGAAAGAAACATCAACTAAAAAGAATAAAAATGACGATTACACTAATAAACTTGGTACTAATTGATTTTCTACAACATAAACATTGAATAGAACCTAAAACACGCAAGCTTATCGAAGTAACATGGAAGTATGCGGAGGGAATAAAAGTGTGAGAAGTGAGAGGGTGTCTGGTTACCTTCGGAGACAGCGTTACACTGCTTGAGGGCATCAAGAGCGGAAGTGAAAGGATTGAAGGAACGAAGCTTAACGACTTTTCCAAACCTGTTGAGGTCGGAAATGGAGTTCCGAACTGATTCCGTGTTCTGACCAATTTCGTCGAGGCCATGAGCCTCGAACAGTGCGTAGCCCGAAGCGGATTCGTAGAGAAGGAACAGTGCCATTGGAGACCAAGACTGAAACCCTAGAAGTGAGGAAGAGAAAAAGAAAATGGCATTTGAAGGAAGCTGCTGCGCTTACCGGGTACCGAGGTTTAGGGTTTAAGAAATAATGCTGCTTCGTTGAACAATGGGTCCGGTCGGATCATATGGGTCGGGTTATTAGCCAATAAAAATCAGAAACTACTTTTGGTGATTTATAGTGGGCTTTTGAATTTGGACCTCGCACCCTATCCTAATCATAGGCCCATGCTATTCACATTTCCTACTGTGCCATTTTTAGTTATTTTCCAATTCCTCTCCCTCACAAACACATTAAAGGAGTGGGAAGACCTGTTAGTGATATTTTGACATTTTACATTTTATCCATAATCTCGTCTTTTGTACTTCCTCTAATCCTTTTCTATAATACTCAATTTTATTTTTATGTTTGGTTTGATATTTCTCATAAAAATAAATCTACAACTAGTTTTTTTTTTTTCACAAAAATATTCTTAATTATGGATAATTTATTCGAGTTTCAATAAAGAGTAAATGAAATAGATTATTTTGTAGGCACCAACTTTTATCTTGTATGAAATTCTAGAAACCTTAATTTGACTATTCATAGTCATAATTAATAGATATTTAAACAATAAATATATTAATATGAGATAGATTAAAAGAATTAAAACTAAAAAAAATGTTTGAAAAATTGAATTCAAGTTTGTCTCGTCAACGTTGTGATTAATTTTGAAAATGTATAGATTTAAAAGGAAATTAATAATATTAACTATTTTTTTTAATGTAGTGAGTTAGTTAACTTACTTTATAAAAATGTATGAAAAAAATTAATTTGTATATATTTTTACTTCTTTTATAGTATTTCATCTTCGTTTTCTATTCAGTACTATTTTATGACTTATTTTCTACTGCAATAAATATCATTAATGTTTTTATTGTGTACACCACCAAAGCTTAGCTTTGTGAATCTATGATATAATGCATTATTGTATTGGCTAATTATATTATTTCCATTAAATACATTAATTTACTGACTAATATATGAGACTTAGCCATTAAATACATTAAAGCACCTCCATATGAGGTTCTTATGAGAGTTTTTTATATATAAAAAAATATATATTTTTTAACTTGAGTCTTCATATGGCTTAAAATTGAAGATCCATATAATTCTCTTCACTAAAAAAAATATTTGTGAAACCTAAAAAACATAATTTTTCATTTTTTATGTTTCATTGTTATTTCAATTTATAAAAAACTACTATTAATACACTTTCTAGATCACTTTTTATTGAATAATATTAAAACTTTTCCAAAAAAAAAAAAAACAAAGTTCCAAGTCACAATTTTATAATTTTAGTAAATTTTAACTATAAAAAAATTCGAAAACATGTTACTCCTTCCATTCCTAAACTTAAGTTGTTTTGGAATTCTTAAATTTAATTAATAAACGTTTAATTTATATAAATTTACATTAAAATGTTTTCATTTATTATTTTAATTTTTTTATAGTATAACTATTCTTATAACGTCCACCAATTTATGATTGTGTCATGCGGTATCCAGGGATTCAGCTGTTTTATGGGATTTTTATAAAACAAATGTCTCTATGGATAAGTTTTATCTAGTTGTTACCGATTATTTTTAAGAAAATATGTAAGTAATTTTTTTATAAATTAAAAATAATTTTTTCAAAAAAATACAATTTAACTTATGTATTGATTTATGTAAAAAATAATTTTAATTTTTCTTTCTTAAAAATACTTATAGAAAAACTCATAACATTAATATTTTGCTATAGATATAGTGTTCAAATTAACTAAATATATGATTAGAAAAATATTGTACAATTACAACTTAAAATTAAAAAAAAAAAAAAACAATCAATTTGTCTTTTGAAAAAATAACCAAAGTTTATGATGTATGAATATTTTGCAGATGGTCCATTATATGACTACTAGTATTTCTACTTAATATAATTAAATTATTTGTATCCATCAGTTCCGTTTCGTCCTATGAATTTGCTATCCTATTTCTAGAAATAATATATGAATTTTCCATTTTGTTCTCTATTTCCTCTCTATTCTCTCTATCTTTTATATATAATTATAGTTATAGTTTTAGGTTAATTTTCACGACTCGAGATAGCCTCCGAGTTCCATGTGGGCAAATGACAATTAAAAGCAACAAGATGCAAACTACATGGTTGTTTCATACCAAGAGGGTGCCACTAACAAAATGAAATCAATTATGATAACAAAAAATGTACTTTGATCACGTTACATTATATTAACCCTTCATTATCATTAAAATAGTTTTTCAATGTCAATCGGTACCATCAAAATGACCCTACAGTGTTGCCACTGGGTGCGTGGGGTGCCTTTGGAGGAAGGGGATAAATCATCACGGAACTAGCATGACCTCATTAACTTGTGTTAATGTAAAATGTCAATGCCTTTGATGCTGCCCATATCCTCGCGAAAAAATGGATACTCAATGAACGAGTTCAAGATGGAAGAATTATGAACTAACAGATTACCTTCCCAGCGGCCATGCTCAGACATATTACCAATTATAATGCAGAAAACTCTTGCAAATTTTTCATGTCTGGTCCATCACCTTTATAATCATTTTGTTGCCAGTGCCTCGCTATCAGACAGAATCCTTTCCATGTCATCAAGATACGGCCATTTTTTCTTGCTATTCTTCTCATTCTTTACCTCCTGCTTTAACAAGAAATAAAGATGTGAATTGTTGAAACTGGAAAAGGTGGCTGTCATATTTAATACTAGCATCTATTCATTCATTACATACTCATAATAGTCGTATATTAGTATTATAACACAACACAGCCTTTTCCATTTGAGGTACTCAGATGTTGTGTTACAATCCTAAAACATTCTTTCGAATAGTATGAAGACGGTGCGAACAGAACAGACAAAAGATAAAAAAAATCTATACTGAAAAACACAAACTTTCTTCTCTGCCTTTTGTTTCCAAAAAGTTGGTCTTATAAAGAAAAGACTTCGGTACAACGGTCCTATACAATCCAGGCCGAACACCTGGCTACATTCTCTAACAAAAAAGATTCGTAAGTCAGGCAAAGATAGCTCAAGGTCAAAGGTCATATCGTTTAACCATGTAGGCCTAGTGATATTTCTGGGCCTGGAATGGTGAAGTTGTATAGACAACCCGCTATCATACATAGCACGAGTCTGAGAATTCAATAAAAGAAAGTGAGCAGAACAAAGTTGCTAGCAATGCATTCAATAGTTTACCATCAGAACAGAAAATCATGCCCACATTAAAATGCAAAAGCAGACAGGTGCAAAATTAAGTTGATTTTTTAAAAAAGTTTAACTGGACATACAGGGATGAGTATTACGAAAAATTAAACAAAAATACAAGTTAAAAATGCCAGCACCGATCAGAATATGGATTTTGTTCCCCTTTCCACACCATCTGTTGTAGAGGCTTCCTCAAGCATAAACAACCAAGAATTATGGATGATTAATTTTAGGGATTGAATTAGTTGCTTTATAAGATTAACATCAAGTCACTCATGAAGAAACATACCTCGTATTTCTGTAACAAAGATGTCCACAGAGATTTGCACTGCCCAGGACTTCTGCTGATCCCATTAGACAACAAATTCTGAGATATTTCTTCCCAGAGGGCCATCCTTCCCTTCACAACTTGAAATCTGTCATTCAGTTCCCCACGCATACCAATCAGCTTCTTAACTTCATCATGTTTCCATTTATTTCTCTTTGCTGACTTTGAAGATTTAGGTTCAGAATTTGATGTATTTACAGAATTGCATTCTTCAGTGTCTTCAGAATCATCACCCTTCAATGGGGATGACTTCTCCTTTTTAGGAACATAACCATTGTTAGCTTTAATTGACTTCTCAGCAGGAGAGGATCCAACAAGTGGTTTAAGAAAATCATCTGAAACCTCTGCATCAGACAAGTCATCCTCAACTCCACTTGAGATAGCAATGTCTTCAGTAGGTAGAATACCATCCACATCAATACGATCTGCATCAAGTAATAGAACTAGGGTGAGAAAAAGATATATGATATAAAAAAATGTAGCAGAAAAAATATATCAGTAGAAATAAAATTCATTAATATTTAGACCAAATATAGTAAAAAAGAAAAGGGAGACACATAGTGATTCCACGTTAACCATGGAAGTTCATCGCATTTTGAAATTGCTGGAATTAGTAGTTAAATGCCTATTGGAATTTGTAGCAACTAATGTTCAGATTCATGTACATAGCTATTCTTGTACCTAGAATATACAATTCACTAGAATCATCATAACTCTCCTTGTAAACATAAAATTGTAATTACTAGATAAGCTGAGTAACTGGAGTTATTCAGAAAATTCATTTGCATAATAATCTGTAAAACTTTCTCAAGTTGGTATCAAATCAGATGCAGCCCCATGGTGCTTCTGTTCTGCCTCTCGATTGCAATAATCCCTAACTTGTAGAACTTCAAGGGTCTACACCTCTCAATGCTCAAAGGCGCACTAATTCTCTCCAAATTTGAGCAGATATCTCACTCCACCTCCCCTCTCATTTATAGGCAACATGCTTCATTTCTTCAGCAAACAATCATAACTACAGTAACTAACTAACTAATGGGTGTCTATCACATTCTAGCTTAGTTAGAGAGGCAAATATGCGTAGATGACACATTATAAATAATAGTAGGGAATCAATAGTGATCAGCATTGAGATTAAGGAGAGACCAGGTCCCATGAGTGACTGCAGTGGGAGGGAGAGTCCTCGTCTCTCAAATACCAAGAGAAGGGGATTCTGCATTATTATTGTTCTATCCTCTTTCGTAATCTGTTTCAGTATCCTAATGCATGTTATTCAGAGATTGCTTGATCTATCAATAAACACTAGATTCGTTACCTCAGTTATGAATATGATCCAATTCGTTTAGAAAATTGATTCAAAACAAGCATGCAAACATACAATGAACATGACTAACTCACCTTTACATAAAATGCATATAATTGCACATAAAAAAATATAAGGTATACCAACCAGACCTCCACAATTCTATATGTATTCTTCAAATGTAAATTGATGTTACCTCTTATTTGCGTTTTGGATCTCTGATTTTCTTTCCCATGTCCATCCACCACTTTTCTCAATGTCGATATCCCATCCACATGGAATTTTCCAGACAGCTTTGTGTTTATCTCATTTGCAAGAACAGCTGCAGGATTTTCAACAGCAATGACAATAACTTCAGGCCGTTTGCCACTGTACTTCCTGACCATTTTTCTCAAAACCTCAGACACAATTCTTTCCATATGAGCCAGTGGACAACTCACAGGGCAGCTTGAAAGAGCAGCATGAGCAGCTTTATGAAGTGCATCCAACAGCTTCCCCTTGTCAAGCCAGAGACATCTTGTGGTAATTCTTATTTTTCCTTTTAAGGTTTTCTCAACTGGACTGTCTGAATTTTGTGGCCGAAATATTTCCATGCTGTAAATAGTTGAATATTAGAATTTTATTAAACAAGTAATACTTGGCTTAGACTTAATTCAGGACATTAAACATTACCTAACGACTATGATGCCATCTAATGCAATTCTCAATCTTTCATCAATAAAGAGTTCACTTGATGTACCAAATGCTTTCTCACCATCACTATACATCAACTGCATAAAAAAGTGGGAGGGAATCTCAGAATTATAAATTTCTAAAAAAAGCCCACCAGAATACTTTTGGAGCCAGCCACCAACCTGGAAATTCTCTTTACCAAGTGAAATGAAACCATTGGAAAGGACTCTTCTATTTCTCAAATGAGAAACACCAAGCATCTCTCCATTCTTAATAACCTGGTACATAAATCTCATCAGTTGCTTCAACATTTTAGGAAACATTTCATATGCCATGCTTATCTAAATCTAGCTATAATAGCAGCTCGTGTATCACAAAGAACATTGGATAAGGAGGTAACCACTCACTGTTGTATGCCGAATGCCAGTTGATTTTCCAAGTAATTCATGCTCCTTCAAGAACAAAAGTTCTCCGTGAATGGGTAGAAAATGCTGTGGCTTCACAATTCTAAGCACTTCCTCCTGCAGAAAAATATGTCATCTTCAGTAATATGCCACATCAAAGACAAACTATACCCAGGGTGACAGGGATACATATCAAAAGACAAATCTTATACGAATTAACTGAAAATGCAACATGACAGAGTAACTAGTTTGACAAAGCTTGATTATCCATGTGACATTTTGTTAAAAAAAGGTAGAAAAAAGATGCAAAAGATTGAACAATTTGAAATGCAACAATGTTCATTATTTTAAAAATCTGGATATTCTTCATTTTTTTTTTATTACTAAAACAATTATTTGATTTGCATAATGCAATTAAAAGCTTACCAATTCTCCACGATACGCATGACCAGATGTGTGCAGACATTCATTCTTCCCCATAATTATAGTTGATCCAATCTCTGATATGCGATTTAGCATTTCCATAACACGAGACTCATTACCAGGGATAACCTAATAGTGATATAAAAGGCAAAGGACAGATTAATAACACATTATTTTTAGATAGAAATTTTCAGAATTGTCATTATTAATCGTGCAAGGAAAACAATCAGAAACTAACACAAGCAGCAGATCAAGTGGAAAAATCAGATATTATTACTAGAATGAATTAAAATTTAAAATTAAAAACAGTAAATTGTAAGTTCATATAATGGTCTTGGTTCATTAGCAAAAGGTTCATGCAGTGCATTGTGCTTTGAGCATGTTTAGATTAGCATATTTTAAGTAATCTAATCATTCATTTTTCTTTGCCAGCTTACTGAGATAGGTTTAAAATAATTCTATTATTTATCAGAATCGACAAGTTCTTAAACAAGCCTTCAGTTATACTAGGCATGCCTTAGATAAATCAAAAGGTAAAATACCTAATGCAGGTATCATACCTTGGCTGAATACAACACAATATCCTCCTTTGTCAACTTGAAAGAATGACTACTTCCGTAAGATGCAAGATTTAAGGCAGCACGTGGTTCTGCCTGACACAATAGCATATATTTGGTCAAATGTCATAAACTTGAGCAATTCAATGGAATTAGATGACTTTAAAGGACCTTAGAAAGTACTTACTTGAGAACCAGTTGTAACAATTAGCAAATCCTTTGGTGCATAAGCATCAATATCCTCCGCTTTCACCTTTGTCAAATTAGACATAATTAATAGCAGGTAACATACATGAGACTTGTACAAGCTCTTCCGAAACAAGGATATACCAGTACTTAGCTAAATATTATCTCAAAATTTTTAATAAATATATAAAGGTAGAAATGTGTCAGAACCACTTAACCTAAAAGTTCAGGTTGGCAAGCAAGGTACAACTAGGTTGGAGAGAATATGAAAACTAACTGCAGGTGGAGTAGTGCAAAGGAAGGCCAACTAGGTCCAAGAGAAAAAAAGCAAAATTCATAACTGGTTATTTGCCTACTTGCAAATTGCAATGATTTCCTCCAACAACGTAATCAATAATACAATACCAGCTGATCAGCACTAGACTTCTCCAACCTCCAGTTTCAATCAGTTAATCACTTAAGTCTTATCTTAACATTACTTTATGAAAAAATAAGGTCTAGAAAACAAGTCCAATTATCAAACACAATGAAAGGAATAAAATCGATGAATGTGTATTACCAGAGTTGATGGATCAATTGGAGCCTTTCCATCCTTCCAAGCTGCATCTAAATATGTTCTTAGCGACATGCCAACAAATACCTGATAGTATAGACATGAAATTATAGTGCTAACACTTGTTTATCAATTATATGATCTTGCGAGAAGAAAGAACATACCAACTTTCTACCAGTTAAATCAGCAGCAGCTTTCACACTTCCAAGACGATGTATATTTGATGCAAACTGGGTTGTTATAACACGTCCTTTAGCAGCTGAAATATTCCTCAATAATGCATCTGCCACAACAGATTCACTGGTTGTCCTTCCAGGTGAGAGAACATTTGTTGAATCACTCATCATCTGAAAAGAAACACCCAAAGCACCATATGCTTCCATCCTTGATCAATATTCAATAGAAGAGGAAAAGGCTACATATATGTATTGTCATGATCAGGCACACAGTGAAAAAATAAGAAACCGACACAGTTTAGCATGCATGTTCAACCTACAACAAATCGCAGACCTACATTCATGGGCATAAATAAATATAAAACTAACTGTAATTAAAGAAGAGTACATGTAGTAGCCACATGACAGTGAACCCTAATCACAATACAGTTATTTTGAATACTGTGACCCCCTATTTATCCAACCCCTCATCTTCCAAGTTCCACCACAATATCTCCTCGAGAAATCCTTGTCAGGTCAGGTCAAGCCCAAAGTCAAATAAAAGCCACTTACAAACATAGTTAACAATTTAACTTCTAGTCGATGTGGCTCAACCAGTATCCTTGAAAACATAAAAATCTGTCTAAGCAAGTTACCGAAAAGACTATAACTTGAAACTTCAAAAAAGTAGAAAGGTGTTACCCTATTGGGCACATTTATCAGCAAAAGACAGATCATGAGAGACATATTCACCATGAAAGGATTATTTATGTGCCACGGAGAGACATCATAAATTTAAAGTACGGTTGGCTCACCAAAGTGACTCCTTCTTTGGAGAGTTCCTCTAGAGCTTCACGATCAAAAACTTTTCCATCTAATGGTGTTTCATCAATCTGTTGAATCAACTTGCTTAGCAACAGGAGATTAAGGCAGAAGAAAGGGACAGTGAATTGAAAAATAAAGTAAAATACTAACCTTCCAATCCCCAGTGTGAAGAATGGTACCATCAGAACATCGGAGCACTAAGCCGCAGCAATCAGGAATAGAATGAGTCACTGTGATAGGCTCTATCTCAAATGGCCCAGCCATAAACTTATTCCTCGTTCTAAAAACTTTCAGCCGGGATGGAACAAAAATACCATGATCCTTCAAACGTTTCCTTATAAGCTGTTAAGAGTAAAAAAGTTTCACCTCTGAACTGTAATGAATAAAATAAGGAATACAAAGAACAATAGAACTTTGACAACTAAATTGTGCCACAATTTTTATTAATAAATATTAATACATTAGAACAAAATTAAGAGTTCAAGAATTAGTCAATCAACTTCGAGTTCAAAATATGTTAACACTAAAATCCTCCTATTACCTTAAAAGGAACATTATTGTTGATTCATATGACAAAACAAATGAAAAGCAGCATGTTACCAACAAATAAGACTATAAAAGACTTATTCTTACCTCCATTGTAAAGGATGATGCAAAAATTGGCGTATGAGAATCTAATGCCGGGATAACCTGAGGGACCAAGTCAAAATTAAATCAAGAGCACATGTAATTCATGTAAGGAAATGAAAAAATACATTCTTTTAAAATAAATCATAAAATAATGAATTAGATAAATGTTAGAGGAAAAAAAATAGAGTACTAGAAAACATAAAGTAAAATGAAAATACTTTTATATTAAAAAAATAACATTAGATTTAGAAGAAATAAAAAAATGGAGAACTGAAACAATCCTATTCCACAAAAGATTTGTAAATATGACTGTTTTAAATCACTGTCAGTCTTACAAGCAAGGAATAGGCACACAGCAATTAGCAAAAAAAAGTACACTCACACTTATATTAGTGATTAGACATATGTCAAAGCTTGTAAAATAGTACCACTACGAATGGTCAGTATATGTTACCATGAGCCCTATTTAGTCCTTAAACCACCAAGCCACTGATTAGAGAACTAATTTATAGATTGTGGTATATCTTCTTGAGGCCCATTGCATTACCTTTTAATCATCAAACATGGGGCAGTATATCTCATTACAAATATGCAAAAAAATATAGTGGAATCTATCAAAGAGAACTGGTTGACAAAAGAGTATTTTTCAAACCAGCAGTTCGTGGAGAATAAAGCAGTACCCAAGGCAATGCACCAATATGATCTTCATGACCATGTGTTATAATAACTGCTTCAATTTTGTGTCTCCATTTTCTTATAAACGTTGTATCAGGTATGATCTTCTGGACCCCAAGCTCATCATAGCTGAAATATGCAATTCATGCATAAATCAAGGTCAGTTCACCTATAAAGAAAAAAAAATCAGAGCAAACACCAATTGTGGATTGGCAATTTGATAATGCTCTATAGAGATATTTAAAGTTTTAAATGAGTTCATAAAGAACAAATATCTGCTTTCAACTGTAGGATCAAATGTCACTTTAGTTAGTATTTTCATTTTAAAGTCTTTCATAAGAAAACGCCATGCAACAACTCAAACTTATTCAGTGGGCTAAGTATTCTCTTCTCTTCTTGTCCCATAAATAAGCAGAGAAGTGGATGGGACTGGAGTTATAAGACATACTCGGGAAACATGACACCAGCATCAATGAGGATATAGCGATCAAAGTTGCCAACAAGCATGCAATTCATCCCAATTTCACCCAACCCACCAATGGGAAGAACTCTGAGGGCTGGTCCATCCCGTCCTTCATAAAATTCCTCCATCTTGCGTTGAACAGAATCTTCCATGCTTTTTCTGGGACCTTCTATCCTTCTCGATCTTTTCCGCAGTACTTTAGGTCCATCCGTATCTACACACACAAAACAAGCAGTATAAACAAAACTAGACCAAAGAAAGAATAGATAACTATGCATAGGGTTAAAATTACAGGTAAAACAAATGAACCTAAAATTAAAATAACTGCTATATTGTGGAAGGAAGAGAAATGAAACAAAATATAATTCAGTATCTGTTTAGATAAACTTATCTATATAAGCACTTATTGAGAGGAAGAAAGTAAGAAGTATATATGCACTATTAGAAAAAGAAAATAGAAAGAAAAAACTATATGAATTATCCATAAGCTAAAATTAACACACGCATAAACTATGAAAGTTCGCTCATAGAAGTGTATTTAAAAGATGATTTATAACTTATAATAGAAACTTAGTTCAATTTTTCATACTTTCTTCTTCAAGAAGTATTTATAAAAATGTTTATCTCAACACATGCTTTAAGTCAAATCTAGGCAGAGTGATGGCTACAGTGTCACTCATTTAAGCCAAACCAATTCCTAATCAAGACCGCTTTCAAATGTGATAGAGGTGTCTTGGAAGCTTCATTTCAAACACTACAAATTCTAGCTAAAATCGAACTGTGTGAGGACGAACAAGGATTCAACTATAAACACGAAATATTTCACTCCATACAGTGAAACCTTAATTAAAAAAACTCAACAGAACCGCATCCAATTAATCGAGGTTGTGGTGAAAAAGAAGAAGAGGATTACCGGGTAGAGAAGAAGAGGAGAGAGAGCAAGAAAGGGAACCGCGCGGAGGGTAAGGGCGGTGGCGGCAACAGAAGGTGTGAGGACAAAGAGAAAGAGAAGTGCAAGAAGCCATTCTTAGAAGAAGAAGAAGAAGAGGAGAGAGTGCAAAATTGATAGCTTAAAACCCTAATAATGTAATGTTCACAGGGTTTTGCAAGGAGTTGTTTCTGCTCTTTCTCTTACTCCTGTGTTGGAAGCGGGAAAGAGATACATACTCACTATTACTCTAATCAGGTTCTTCTCTTCGGAAATATCTTTCTTATCGCTATGGTTTTTTTTTTATTTTTTTCCTAGCTTAGCCACACCCATTTGAACTTGTCTTGAAGCAAAATATTTTAGGATCACACGTGTGGCACAATGGCAAGGTAAAATAGTGTATTTTCACCTCAGTTTTATTGTTTGATTTGTAAATGAAGATGTAAATAGTAATTTTAACTTTTTTTACGACAAAACACAAGTGAAATCTGGAATGGAGGTGCCTTTTATTTAAATAAAAATATATTTATTTTATTTTTTAATAAAATTTTAAGAACATTTAAACAGTAAATAATACACTTTTATTTCAAAACAGAAAATCATAAATATAAAATTAGGTAAATGAGAGTAAATAAAAAAGATAACCGAGAGTAAAGAGAGAGTAAAGAGAAAATGACAAAAAAAAAATAAAATATATATATATATATATATAACTACATGAAAAATAACAACATTTTTATTATTATGAACATTTCCAATGTGTAAACTAGTAATATGATCATGTTAATTTTTTTATAAATAAATTTAATGTTGATTACTTAATCATTAACTAATATATTACAAATATAATGAATGATATTGTAATAAATAGATAAATTAACTAAGTCATGTTAAACTTGCAAAACAGTGTTATTATTGTTTGCATAACATATTAACTAAATTCTATCCATATTTAGTTTATATAAAAAAATGTAAGAAAAATTCAAATGTTATTTGCAAATTATTTTTGATCACCATCTAATAACAATAAAATTAACCTTGTTAAGTCTATAACATTTAGTATTCAACACAAACATTGACTTCTAAAGTTATAAAATAACATTTTAACAATGAAAACAGATTGAAAGAAAAATTTAATTTCAATCTCATTAATTTAAAAATTTTATTAGTAACTTATGAAATATTAAAGATGAAAAAATATGTTACTTATTAAATTAATTATTAAGTTTAAATTATTAAAACTGTAACTTTAAATTACATTGTGATTAAGTTAAAATTTGTAAAAGCTATTTGAAGATAATCAAATATAACTTCAATGTATATATAATTTTAGTAAAGAATTATATTTAACTATACACTGTCCATATAATTAAACTTTAAAGTATTTATTATATTTCATTTATTTATTTTAGGAAAGTGTTAAATCTATAATTTTCAATATTTTAAATAATTATAATGAATTTTAAAATCACAGTAGAAGTATCACTTTAATAATAATAAGGACTACTTTAGAAAAAAAAAATTATGAAATCCACATATTAATTTAAAAAACTAACATAGCTAAGTATTTAGTGAATTATATAGTTGTTTTAAAAACATGTTTTTCAGTCAAAATCACATAATTAAAATTTAAAAACAAGAGTCAAAGTACTATAAGTTACGTAAACTACTGTTTACAATGTTAAAACAATATTTAAAAATTGTATATATTTTAAAAATATTAAATATTAAAAGTGATAACTTTTAATTAATAATATAAATTCATATATTTATATTTTATAATATAACTTTTAAAATTAACCATATAATAATAAAATTTAACTCTCGCAATTATTAATTTCTAATCCTCATTAATATTTACATTTCAATTTTGAATACGTTACTCTCTCTTAACCAATATTATATTCTAAAATGATGAACCCTGCAACTTTAACACCAGCAAACTGTATATTATCTCACTCACCATTGAATTCAATATTTATAAATTAATTTATTACGAATTAAATACATAAAAGTGTTCTCTCTCAGTTTCTGAAGGAAGATGAAACAGACTGAGCAAGAGAGATCTGCAATGGTGGTGGGAGAAGAAGAGGGAGAGGCAGTGGTGGCGTGCAATGACAAGAGCATGAAAGTAGGAGCGGTGATGTGGGATTTGGAGACTGGAGAAAAACTGCTTCACATTTCATCCTGTGCCTCGCCACCTTTCGGCTTCTTGTGCTTGAGAAACCGCTTTGTCGTGGCATCGCAATTGAACAGACATGGGTCTGTTGGCGATGGAACCATTGCAGTTTGGTCCTTCCACAAGGTAACCTTGTACCTCATCAAATTCAAACTCTTTCTCCCTTCCAACATTTTATGTTTTATTTTATTTTTAATATTCTAGATATATTTTTGTACAAAAGTCCATGTTTTCTTTTTTCATTATTTCAGTGTATTTGTTAGTGTTCTGAGAAGATTGATTGTGATTTTAAACTGTAAATTCATTTAGACTATTAGATTCTTACCATGGTCATGCACAAATTTGCAAAACTGGTGGTACATATATTTTTGTAATTTGAATTTTAAAATATTTTAATTTATTTTATAATACTAAATATATATTATTTTGATAGTTAAATTTAACACTTCCGATATTAGATTAGACGTGAACAAATGTTTTGTATAAATAATATATATTATGAAATTGAACCCAAACATTTGTTTATGGTTTCATCACAGTGATCACCAGATATGAAGTTTACTTAAATGGTTTTGTAATTTAGATTTTATTTTGTAAGGAACTAAAAGGTAATTTTCTAAGTATTTTTTAAAAATTAAATTTAAAAAAATAATATAATATATTTCATTTTGATAATTTATGCAGAGAAAAATCACATTACAAATCAATATAAATAATTGATGTAAACTTTAATTTCAATTTAAAAACAAAGCTAAACTATAATTCTATCTAAGTTTTCCCCATTTATTATTGATCAATGACAAATATTTATTAATTTAACATATAGTTTTAGGTAGACTCTCTTTTATCTTATCGATTATATTTTTTATTATTATGAATTTTATTAAATCTTATTGAAAATTATATATAAATCAATTAATTATTATGCAACTAAATTAATTGAGCCAAAACTTATATTTAACCAATAAAAAAATGTAAAGTGGCTTTTAATCATTGATATAAACAATTTTTATAATTTTGTTAAATATTTAACAAAATTGAGTAAAGATGCAGTAGTATACAAGGAACGACAACATACATTACATAAAAACATAAAAGGAAGGGTCAACAAAACAAGATTGTAGAGAACACTTCACTCAAAGTAAAGAGGGATAGAAAGAGAGGAAACGAGGTAGAAGATAAATGTTATGCCGGAAAAGGGGAGAAGACATGCTACTGATGACCATGATAAGATATAATACACGTGATCAGTTAAATTTTAATATACGTAATTAAATTTTCAAATTACTTTAGACAAATATATTTTAATAGGTGATAGTATGTATTTTTTAAGAGAATTTGAAATGTGATATGTAATACCAGTATCCAATCCATCTAGATATAAATACATTATCATTGTTTGTTAAATCTAAATCAATACAAGTGTTTATACGAACAATATGTTGTGTGGAGTCCTTCTGATCTTATTATGACAGTAAAACCAATAAATTTTGA
Organism: Macrotyloma uniflorum; assembly: GCA_016859785.1. NCBI lineage: Eukaryota > Viridiplantae > Streptophyta > Magnoliopsida > Fabales > Fabaceae > Macrotyloma > Macrotyloma uniflorum. The sequence continues at coordinate 2,388,830 of BDMB01000016.1, forward strand.
TATTGGCTTTCAGTAAGACTAAAATATGCATTTCCTTGTGTATCATTTCTTGATAAATTTTCTGGACAGTTTGTCTCATCTTCTTTAGCCATCAACATATTTGCAGATCTTGGATTATCTTTAAACTTAAAACCAGGAGGGAAACCATGTTTCCTATAACAAACATCAACTGTGTAATCCATTTTTCCATACCACGAACATTTCTTGGAAATATATCTATTATTCCAACCATTTCTATTTTCTTGATTTCTTTTAGATTTTGATGCATCATTACTAGCCGCAATAAGAATCTTTGACACAAAAACATTATTAGTGGTAAATTGTCGTTCTTGTTTAGAAACCAATGCAAAAACTCGATTCACATTAGGAAGATTATCCAAAACTATCAATTGTGATTTGACATAGGAATATTGGTCATTTAGCCCTGCTAAGAATCTAACTACTTGATTCTTATTTCGCTCCTCTTCAATTTGTTTGATTACACTATGTGAACATTTATGATTGCATGTACAAACAGGAAAGGGATTCAAAACATCTAATTCATCCTATGAAGTTTTTAATGTAGTATAAAATTTGTAGACAGAGTTATCAATTTGTCTCTGACTGAAGATTTTCTCTTGAATTTCTAAAAATAGATCAACTTGAGAGAAAAACACTCACGGAGTTCTTTCCACACATCTGAGGCATTCTCATGCCAAAGGATGGACTGTACAATTTCTTCGCTCATCAACTTTATTAGTCAACTAAGAATAAACATATTGTCTCTTTCCCAGAAAGGAAAAATCGCATGATTCTTTGGTGGTTTTGCAATTGTGCAATCAATGAATCCTAACTTGTTATTTGTTAACAAACTCATATTCATCGTACGAGACCAACTGTGATAATTCTCATCTATGAGTGATGATGAAACTTGGACGGTGGAGGGACTTTCATTTGGATGTATATATAAGAGATTTGATGAGTTTTGTGCATCTTGTAAAGTATAGGGATACATGGCTTCATTAGACATTAATGCGCGCAACATATCTCTCTCTAAGAGAATTCTAATACTATAACAAATTGAGAATTTGAATTTGAAGAAATAGAAAAATCAATCTTATTCATATTGAAAATCCGTACAAGATTGTACATATATAGAAACTAAATAAAAATAGAAGGCTGAAAATAAGATAATAATCACAAATGTTAAGATAAAATCATTACAAAAATGAAATAATATAATTATAAAAATTCATAATAGAAATTAATCGCACAATATAATCTAAAAATCTGATAACGTATATTAGAATGTATATTAAGACAAGTTAAAGACAAACGAAAACCATGGAGATTAGGAAAAAAAGAAACCTAAAAAGAAAATAAAAAAGAAAGACAAAAAAAAGACAGAAACGATAAACATAAACTTTGAATAGGTACAAATTCATTAATAAAAAAAAAAAACAATCTTACAAAGATATAAAAAAAAGACAACTATAAGTTTATAATAACAAAATATAATATAATATTAGTGTATATTATTTATTTATTTTTAATAAAATTTAGAAGTAGATATCAACCTATCCTAAGGAAGAATTGTGTTGATATAGATTAGGAGGTAAAACTGATCTTTTAATTTGGAAAACAATACCAAAATTATGTATAAACAAATGCATTTAAATTTTTTCATACTCTAAACGAAAAATGGTTTAATTTTGGAAAAAAACATGCTTAAAGTATCTTATTATTTCATGTCATGACTGTCATGGTAAATTAATAGTTTCAAGTTTTTTTTATGTTACATTTTTTTCTAAATATTTGTTTGTGGAAAAGAATCCACTTTTAAGTTTATGTTACTGATTTCACGTTTCAGCCTCAACAACCAGTTTTGAATTACACAGTGGAGGCTATTGGGCCACTCACTTGCACAAATGATGACATATATCTTGTTGGAGGAGCTTTGTCTGGAAATGCTTATCTATGGAATGTATATACATTAAAAACTTGTTTCATATCATATGCATATTACACATGTATTCATTTTGGCTTAAATAGATAGAACTTTGCAAACTTTTGGTCATAATATACAAACTTTTATGTGAAATTTAGATGAATACTTGTTATTCTTGGCAAAATATTAGGAAAAATATTATATTGAGGTAACTTTTTTGAAAAATGATTGTAATAGATAATATTTAAAAAAAAATTAGAAGAATGAGAATGTATTGTATTTCATGCACCACGTAATTTTTTTTTAAAATAAAAATGGTGTTATATAATATAATTTTTTGAATTTTTGTATTATTTTTAATAAAATTTACACTGTGTTACCTAGTATGATTTTTCCTTCATTAAAAATTAAAAAAATCACAAAATCTTATTTATTTGTATAAAAAAAAAAGTAAAGTTGTATAGTATAATACAACTTTTCTAAAAAAATTTAAAATTTAAAAATAAATCGTGCTACTTATATTTAAAAATTAAAAAAAAATTATATTTAATAATATGACTTCTTCATAAAATTTTCTATTAAAAAAATTTATTCATTTTTGTAATTTATAAAAAAAAAAAAAAAACTTATTATGATACACCCTTTTCTCAAAATCCTAATATGTTTACTCTGAATTACAGGTGAGCAATGGAAAATTGTTGAAGACATGGAAGGCTCATAACAAATCTTTAAACTGCATGTTATTTTCAGATGACAATTCCTTTCTCATTTCTAGTTCAGATGATGGAATGATATGTGTTTGGTCCATGATTAGGTAAAAGACTAAGTTTTCTTTTCCTGCACAATATTTTTGCCCTCATGAGTGTATCTAATGGAATAAACATAAACATATTGATGCATTTGTTGTATTTGATTTGATGTAAGTTTGTTAGACATAGAAGATATGAGAAGTTCGCCACCTCCATTGCACTGTTTATCAGAACATGTGTCCTCCATAACAGGTCTTTTAACTGCATCAGACTGCTACTTCTCATCCTTCATATCAAGCTCCCTTGATGGCACATGCAAGGTGATGAATCTGTAATTAAACTCCTGCTTCTACAAACTACTAGATTTTCATGAGATTGCTTTGTGTTAAGATCATACTTTTCATTTTTCATAGGTTTGGGATTTTATCTCAGGAAGTCATATTCAAACTCAAGTTTATCCTTTGCCCATAACTTCCATTGCCCTTCAGCAAAGTGAAAGTCTTTTGTTTTGTGGAACTGAAAAAGGAACAATATTTCTCAATAAACTTGACGTTGGTCGGGAAGAAGGTCCTTTTGTTGATACTGAAGGCCAACAACCACTTGAATTGAAAGGACCCAAGTAAGACATACAATACTTAAAGTTTCTCAATTATATTATTTAGTTGGGTTAAAATTTAAGATGAATTAAAATTTTATATTGGATAAAAATAAGAAGGTTGAATAGCAAATAAATAAGAAAGATATATAAATTTTTAATCTTAAGATTTTGGGTAGGAAATGAAGCTGTACTTTCTTATACAATTATTATTTAGTATCCATTAGTAAAAATTTCTCAATATTAACTCTCTTAAATGTTAGGTTATTGGACTCACTTTTTATGTAAAGAATAGGCCTAAAAATGATTTCACTTAATTTAGTGGAGAGGGGTCAGATTAGGAAATTTAGAAGAGTCATTTTGAAGAGAGAGAAAAAGCCAAGTGAGAAGAAAGGAATAGAGAAAGTTTATTTTCGCAAAAAATAAAGTATGCTCTGGTGTTTTTTGTCGGTGTGAGTTCGTTCACCATCAGATCGGGCTGATTTTTGGATAGTGGGTTCCAAAGGTATAGTTCTTCATTATGACCATTCGAATCGTCAATCGGAGGTCTGATTTGGGAGAAAACAGCTTTGCATCAACAACTCTGTTTTGAGAATTTTTATCTTCTTACTTCTCATCTGTAAGCATTTGTGTTTGGTTTGTTTGACTGATAGTAAACACCATTTGGTGTGTTTATTTGAGACTCTTCTGTACCCTATTATCGATCATAGTGAATTTTTCTTTGGTATGGAAGACTTGTGATTTTTACCCTTATATTGAGGGATTTTCCACATTAAAATTGATTTTATCTCTTTGTACCTTTACATTCTAGTTTGTTCTATTTTATTGATGTTCATAGCAGATTCTCACAAATAGGGGAATTAAATTTTTCCACTGCATTATTACTCTCTTATTAAATTGTTGTTATTATTTGTGGCTTCCCATCAGTAAATACCTAATATTTTATATCTTTGCATAATTATTTCTCAAATATGAAAATTCCACATGCATTGTTTTAAAACAAACAAAGAGCAACCTCTTTTTTAAGTTGTCAAGTTTCTAACCTAGTCTCCAATCAAATTTTTAATTATGTTACATGATATTGTTAATTATAATTAGAAATTTGTCAATTATGTAGTGGAACCATTACTGCCTTAACATTATCTCGATCATGCCTAATATCTGCCTCCGAAGATGGCTCGATTTGCGTTTGGAACATCTCTAACTTGGAAATCATTCAAAGGTTTAGTCTACAAAAAGGTAATAACCTATCCAATTGTCTAACTGTTCTATTTCTTGGGACAAAATAAAATTTCAAAATCTTATAAAGTTAAATATTATAATATTTTTTACCTGATATTATATATATATATATATATATATATATATTATAGTTTAGTTTATTTTTAGTCAATATAATATAGAATTTAAATATGTTAATATAATAATGATGATCAATGTTTCAAAACCAATGCATAAACGAAGTTGATGATTTTATCAATAACAGGGAAAGTAAGCAATCTTGTGGTGGTTTCACGATCCTCGTTACTCTCTACATCAAAAAATAGGAGATTCTCCAATGAATATAGTATTTCTCCACTTGACAAGTATCCGCAATTGTCTAACTCATTCATTGGAACTTCCACTCTCAATTCCTTATGTCCATTCTACAAAGGAAACCAAACTTGCATTGATTCTGATACACAGGTTTATTCTTTTTTTCTTGATCAATCTCCATTTATTAACATAAATAATATAATGGTTGTATATGATGCATGGTGGTGTAACCTACATGTGACATTTTTTTTCCTTTTGCAACCTACACATGAATAAGTAATAACTAGTCCAAATGAGTTGTTCCCTTTTAATTATCTGACCAAAAGAAAACCAAAATATTTGTCATTGTATAATTAGAGTTATGCAGAAACTCAAACAAGAGATTATTGTTATTTGTTTTGGACTTATATTCATGTTCTCAACTAATGTATAAGTGTTGTTTTTCATTGTTATTTCTTTTGTGCAGAAAGTAGATATACCTACAACCACTACCATGCAAATGAAAGTGGAAACAAGTGTAGAAAATCGAGTATGGGCAGCAAATATGGCAAAACATGTCATGATGATAAACAAACAATTGAAGTCACAACTATTAAACCTGATGAACAATAGATTGTTTCGTCCAAACAACATCAACTTGCCAAAAACGAGAAGAAAGAAACTCAAAATTTAGAATTTGGTGCATGAAGAGGGAAATCAAACACCTTGGTCAAATTATGTTTAAGTCATTTGTATTTTTCTAGTGCATATGAACTTAAGTACTTTATCTCCAACATTAAATAACTAGTCTTTTCTTTATATGACTTATATTCAAACTATGTTTTTTGGGTTATTTTGTCATTTGTCTTGTCAACCTAATTTGTTTCTATATGCACTTGCTTTTTAGTTGAATCGATATTAAAGAATCATGATTGACAATTTAATATGATTTTATATTTGTATAAATTTCAAGACACATTTTTTAATAATAGTTTTGTAATTAACCAAATTAAACAAGATGAACACCAACTATATAATAAATGGTCTATTAACTTCAAAAGGTAAATATTATAAATACGTATTTGTAAAAGAAAAGATGAGACCAATTAATTATTCAATTACCAAAACTCACTAAAATTTCAAAAAATAGATTTGAACTATAACAACACAACTAATAATTTTAATGAAAAAAATGTTAACAATACTCCATCTAACTCTTTTTTTTTTTTATAAAAGTCATTTTGTTATAATTAACAATAAATTTTGGTTTAAAAAAAGCTATAGTACAAGTATAAATTTGAGTTAAATTAATCTATTTAACAATTTTAATTTCATAAATTTAAATAAAAAATTATAAAATTTAAATTAAAATAATTTTTTGATTATTAATGTTTTCTTTATTAATAATTTTATTTTTATTACTTGATTCTAAAAAAAATCAAATAAAATTGATTAACAGATAGGAAATATCTCCATATATGCTGGCATGGAATATGATAGAATAAATAAATAAATAAATAAATAAATTATTAAATTATTAAATAAAGTACCATTTTAAAAAATTTGCACTCTTAAATGTTACTTTTTTTAAAAAAAAGAAATTGACAATTCGTTTTTGTTTTTTTTCCTGATCTCATATTTTTATGTTTTAGAGAATTGATTATCTAGTTTTTAATTAAAATATTTAATGATTAAAATTTTTTTCCTATATATATGGAATTGGAATAGTATCATGAAATTAATATAAACTAAATTTAAAACAAATATCACTAATAAGAATTATAACAAAATTTTATATATAAATTAGTAAGTTTTTGTCACTGAAATACAATTTAGATCATAAAAGTTATCTATTAAAATAAGATGTATTTTTTCTTTTCCAAAAATTGTGATTTAGTTGAAAATTTCAAAATGTGTTTTTTACTATTTGTTTATATTTTTATAGAAGTCATGTACTACACATTTTAATTATAAAAGTTAATTAATTTGATAACTTTTAACTTTTTATATCTAAAAAAAATGAGTGTCTCGCGAAGTTTGTTGTACCAAAGAAGAGTTGGATTAGAAAAAAAATTAGTTTGCAGAATCTTGTTTCAAATTTTTGCAATTGACTGATTCAGACAATTAAATTTTGTAACAACAATTACACCAAATAAAATAAATCAATTAAAAATAATTACAAATTTAAGACTGGAATTAAAAATAATGATCAAACCTGTCAAAAGCATTGTTGTGAGGATCACAACAGTTTTCTTTGTAAACTGTTTTGAAATATTAGATTTGTTAATTATATATATATATATATATTTTAAATTAAATTTAAATTTTATAAATTTAATTATATTATTTTTTATTAATACTATTTCGTTTAATATTATTATATTTAAACAATTAAAATAAGACACACCCTTTACCTATTGATACTTTAACTTTACAAATAAGGTCTGACATAAAGCTGTGACAGTGTCAGTGTGACTTGAAACCCTTCTTTTGGTGAAGAACGCCGCTCAAAGTAACTTTTAGACACTCTCACTCATTCACTCACTGAACTCGTTTTGTGCATCAATGGCTCAGTTGAAAGCTTCTTCTCCTGCGTCTTCAATCCCTGCAATTGCTCCTTCACTACATAGAACTGGTACCCTTTTTGCGATTTTCTTTCTTTTTGAGTTCCAACTTCTGCATCGCTCTCTTTGCTTAGTATTTTCGAAACATGATATTAAAAACCTCGACTTTTACATGCTAAGATATTTTGGTTGGAACAAGTACCCTTCATTCATTTTCATTTTCATTGACATTGTAAAATTTCTCACGTTGAGAGGATTTGCATCACCAGAAGAGGGAAATCATTAATTCATTACGTATGCTTAACAGTTCTCCTTTTTTTATTCTTTCCGTTGATCTCTATTTGCAGGGAACCTCCTTTACGGTCAGCTTTGGAAGGCAAAGCCTTCGTCATTCAAAGAGGTGATTCTTAAAAGCTAAAAACGTTTACGAACATATGCATGTTCATTTCCCTAAATATTGTGTTTTTGTGGGTGTTATGTTGGTCTTATTTTTGTATTTTGGATTTTTGTGTTGCATGTAGTTGGGACTGAGAACAGGCGTTGGTGCCAATGTACTTCAAGGTGAGATTATTTTGTCTCAACTTTAGCACCATTTCGCACCTTGGATGCTTTACCTTTATTCCGTAGATTTATAAACTCTACTTATAAGAGGTTATCTAAGTGATTAATTAGCACAAACAACGCAATAGGGAGGGCTTGGGGACTGGCCATACTGACTTCATATCACCAAATTGTGATGCTAGTATTGAAATGTTGTGCAGATATCTGTTGTCAACTCTGTAAGCAGGCTTGTTATTGGTGTTGAGATTTCAGGTTATGGGGTGGGTCATTCCATATGTTTCCGTGACTCCTTTCTAGACTGATTTGGGAAGGGTAGCATGCAAATTGTGCTAAATTCACCTCCGGTTAGATATATAAATATGGCTTTGCCTATAGTCTGTTGAAGAACTGAGTCCCTGTAAGGGTGTTTATATGCTGCAGTTGACATTTCTATTGGAAAACATTAGAAATTTATACCACTGTGTGAGGAAAGCTACATATCATGGGTGGAACTCACCCACATAGGATGTGCATGCCATCAAGTATCCAACTGTGGTGGGTCAAATGTGCACTGCTTACGATCCATACGGTGGACAATCAAGGGGGATCATTTTCTGTTTAGTGTGTGGGGGTGCTGCACACGTTGATATCTCTTTCCATGCAGCAACATGTGTCCAATATGGTCATGAGAGTTTACGATGGATCTTAGGTGACAATTCTATTCTGCTGTATGGTCTTGGAGGCAAATCAGTGTAATGTTATGCGCACAATTAGCTTTGTTCTCTTTGTCCTATTGTTGATTAGGATAGCAGTGAAGGACCTTTTCTGGTTGTGTATATCTAGGGATGCATAACCTTTGGCTTTAAAGAACCACTTAATTATGTTTTTTTTTCGGCATATCTTGTGCTTAAAAGGCCAATTCTTCAATTATAATTTTTTTTTGCTTTTTTAAAGAATGAGCTTATCTAAGTTAGTTTTTCATCTTGGGTTAAGTATAAGTTTTCTGTTAATCTTTGTACTGAACTCAATGGGGGTGAACACATTACATTCTGCGTAGTGGTGGATCTTTAAATTAAGCCAGCATTAGTATTTAGTATTTTATTATTCTTTATGGTTGAATCTTTAATTAAGACCTTGTTCGCTGCTTACCTATAGTGTTTTGTATTGTATTCTTCATCTGTTGGAATTGGCTCATTTGTTTTCCCTTGTATATTAAAATCAGCATTCCTTACCAAAATTATGTCATAATAGCAATAGATAAATAAGTTTCTGGAGGGGCAATTTGTGGCTCACTAGAATATGGATAATTTGTATTGAAAACACGTGAGGTCATTTGAGGCACCTTGATTTTGCTGCTTGAAATGCTGATTTGGAGCTATTTGATATTTAAATTTAGCTTCTGTAATGATATTAAAATTTTCTTGACATGCAGTTATTAAAGCAGCTGCTCGCAGTGATACAGAGGTAGTTTCTGAAACTGTGAAGGGTGGTGGCCTACGTGGAAAACTAAATAAAGTGGTGCTGGCCTACAGTGGTGGCTTAGATACATCAGTCATAGTTCCATGGCTGAGGTATAGATGTTGCTCATCTTTTTTTCTCCCATTTTTGTAGTATACTTCTGTTGCAAGTTTGCAATATTGGATTTTCCCTCTCCCTTTGTATTATAATCTGAATGACAAATACTCATGGATTTAGGGATAAAGTTGTCTTTATTACTTATTTTTCTTTAAGAAAAGAATGTTTAAATTTTTCTTAGAATGTGTAAATAGAAATCAGAGAGCATTTTTGAGATTGATATATGATTTGATGGTTTTTATAACTAAACTGCTGCAGTTTTTTACTAAGCCATGGGAGCTAAATTGATGATTCTTATCCCTCTCAATTTACCTGTTACTTTGTATTCTTATTTTAATATTTTATTTAATGATTTTGGTGTTGCAGAGAGAATTATGGTTGTGAAGTCGTTTGCTTCACTGCTGATGTTGGCCAAGTATGTTGTGAGTTTTACAATTTATTTTTGTAATAAAGATTGTTGTTGTGCAAATAATGTTACTGGAAAAGGGTGTTTTAAGATTTTAAACTTCTGACTTAGGTAATTGTTTTTTCTCTTATTTAAATGCTGCATTTGCATGTCATAACAAAAATAAATTTTATAGGGTATAAAAGAATTGGATGGTTTAGAACAGAAAGCCAAAGCCAGTGGGGCCTGTCAATTAGTGGTTAAAGACTTGAAGGAGGAATTTGTTAAAGATTATATATTTCCTTGCCTGCGTGCTGGTGCAGTTTATGAGAGGAAGTATTTGCTTGGGACCTCAATGGCTCGCCCTGTAATTGCGAAGGTATTTTTGCTCGAAGTTTGGTATATTCATCTTCTTTGGAAGAGTCATTTCTTCTGTTAGCTTAGTGCAGTGTTCAATCTCTTTACATTGAAGAAAAATCATTGCGATGACAGTGGTCATCGTCCTTGGTATATAAATATTGATTGATACCTGCTGACTGATAGGCCATGGTCGATGTTGCTAAAGAAGTTGGAGCTGATGCCGTTTCCCATGGGTGTACAGGGAAAGGAAATGATCAGGCATGTCTTACTATTAGGCTCACAGCATCAAATCATGTGAATTATTTCATTCTAATTAATACATTTATATATTAACTTTTAGGTCCGGTTTGAGCTCACTTTCTTTGCTCTGAACCCCAAGCTTAATGTTGTGGCTCCATGGAGGGAATGGGATATTACAGGGAGGGAAGATGCTATTGAGTATGCTAAAAAGCATAATGTACCTGTTCCTGTGACAAAGAAATCCATATATAGCAGGGATAGGAATCTCTGGCACCTTAGCCATGAGGTATGCAAAAAAACTATTTGGAAATGAAATGTCATGTTGCTATTTTCTGATATATGAAATCTGTGACATTGAAGGGAGATATTTTGGAAGACCCAGCTAATGAGCCTAAGAAGGACATGTACATGATGTCTGTAGACCCTGAGGATGCTCCCGATCAAGCAGAGTAAGCTTGTTTCTTGTGATTTCACTTTATATATAACCTTCAAGTTTCTGTTATTCTTTTAAAGATGTTCTACACTTGCACTTTTCATTTTTAAAAAAACTGAATATGTCTTGCAGATATGTGGAAATTGGGATAGAGTCGGGGCTTCCTGTTTCAGTCAATGGGAAGAGTCTTTCACCAGCATCGTTACTTGCTGAGCTGAATGAGATTGGTGGAAAGCATGGAATTGGCAGGATTGACATGGTTGAGAATCGGCTAGTAGGCATGAAGAGTCGTGGAGTTTATGAAACTCCTGGCGGAACCATCTTGTTTGCTGCGGCACGCGAGTTGGAGTTTTTGACGCTTGATCGAGAAACAATACAAGTGAAAGATTCATTAGCCCTTAAATATGCAGAGTTAGTGTATGCTGGCAGATGGTTTGATCCACTTCGGGAGTCCATGGATGCCTTTATGCAGAAGATCACAGAGACCACCACAGGTTCTGTGACTTTGAAATTGTACAAAGGTTCTGTTACTGTAACCAGTCGCACAAGTCCCTTTAGCCTGTATAGGCAAGACATTTCATCATTTGAGAGTGGGCAGATATATGATCAAGCTGATGCTGCTGGCTTCATCCGGCTTTATGGTCTTCCAATGAGGGTTCGAGCAATGCTTGAGCAGGGCCTCTAAGTGTTAATTTCATTTTTCAACATGTTCTTCTCATTGTCCATTTTCTTGTTTAGAAAATGTGGATTGAAGTTAGAGAGTGCTATGCTCTAGAATCCTAATAAAATTATTAGTATTCAATGTTCATCCTGAATTCAAATCAGCTATAAGAAGTCTGTTTGGCTTGACTATTATTGTTACCAGTGGTGGTATTTGCAGCAATAGTAGTAGTATAGAAGGAAACAAATAATGTTTCTATTTAACCCCACAGGTACACAAACTATTGGATCCCTCTTGCAGGGTATGGTAAATTGTAAGAAGCCAGTTAACACTTGACTGGTTTTTTCTCTTTTGAGCTAAGAAAATTTTCGAATCACTTTTTAATGTATTCTATTCTTAAGCGACACGGATATCAGGAGTCATGTACAATGATGTTTTAGTATTCTAAAACTAAAATTCTTAAAGTGTTGGAGATGAAAACAAGGGTTTATGTATGTTTGTGTTAAAGAGTTATGTGCGGTATAATATTTTGAAAGGTTTTAATTTTAAAGATTTTTGTTATTTATAGTATAATGTATGTTTATTTTTTTATTTTTATTTATTTTTCATGATAAAGATATCTGAGAAGTGTCTAGAAAACAGTTAATAAAGTAATTTCTAATCACTTTTTTCTCTTTTTTTCTTTATGCACAGTTTTTCTTTTCCTGTAAAATTATTGTGTAAATATAATTTCTCTTTACTTTTCATAATTTTTTTCCATTCAATTAAAATCCATCATTACACATCACCTGTTTTTATTTTTAACAATATTTTTTCAAACTCAATATTTTAATTTTTTTTTACTAAACAAATTTCACAAGTTGCCTCAAATGCTTACATTTCATCACCACTTATTAATGGTTACCCATATATCTTTTATTAATATTTCATAAAAAAGTACTTTACCTAACCCACAATGTTTCACATATTCTAATTAAGACACCACACCAATGTTAATTTCTTATTTAGTTATTAAATGCACTCCACAAACATCTTATTGGAGTTGCACCACGAATTATAAATATAATAACAATTGACCCCTCTAAAAAATCTAAATGGAAAATGACTATGCATTCATGTAAAGTAAATTGTTTTTTATATGAAATTGTGATATATAATAAATTTATTAAATTTTATCAAAATTATATTAAAAATCATATTAATAATATTTTTAATTAGTTGTCGGTGTAAAACCATTTACATTAATAATAATTATTAAATTCAAAATTAAAATAAAATAAAATATAAAATGTCGATATTAAATCAATGTAAAGCGAATTAATAAAAAATTACGATAATGACTGTGATAAAGGTGTGACTCGAAACCTTTATATATATATAAAGAAAAAACTGAATAAAAAATAACCTATTCGTGAAGTGACTAATATTTCTAGTCAACAATAAAGCATGATGATCATGAATATTTTAGTACAAATTATATTTAGAATAATACTTTTTGTATAAATTTTTTTATTTGATCTTAAATTCAAACTTTTATTGTCATCCTTTAATATATATATATATATATATATATATTTATATTTATATCTATGTAGTACAATATAAAATAATATAGAATAAAATATAGTAAAAGTAAAAGAACTTAAACTATCGATACTAGTGTCATTATTTTAGTATTATGGTATTGCAACTAAAAAATATAATATAATTAAATTTTTATTATTTATCTTTTATTCATATATATTTTGAAAATAAATTCTAAAATTAAAAAATTATTATTATTGTATTTTATTATTCATATTTTTCTTTTATTAGCTTTTGAAAAGTTGATAATTTTGACAAAAACTCATTTGTTAACAGATAATATATTTTTTTCTTACTGCACTCAATTTTTAAACTTTTGAAATAACATTATTAGTTTTGATTTATGAATTTATGATTTATATTTATATCTATTGTAGGTTACAATTATGTAACTTACCATCACGATTACTACGAGACAGAAGGGTACAGATCCCTCTGATCGATTTATTTGTCCATGGTCCCATTCTTTTTAAATTTATTTACAATGATTTATTTTTTCAAAACTATTATATGATAATAAAAATAAAATACAATTATTGAAAATAAAACTTAGATTAAAAAAAAAAGGTATTTAAAGAATAGTCTCATTAAATAAAAATTTATTTATATTTAAAACTGGAAATGTCATTTTTATTTTTTTTGCTTATATTGAAAAGTCCTCCCTATTCTGTAACATATGTTGTTATATACTCTCAGTGGTTGTGGTTGTGGTTGTACTTGTGTGTGTTGTGTTTTGTAACATGGCTGAGTTCAATAATGCATCTCCCCTTACTGCTCCTTCCCTTCATTCAACAGGTCCATCTTTTGTGAATTTGTTTCTTTTACCAATTCCAAATTTGTTACTTGACATGCAGTTACTGAAGCAATTGTAGGTGGTGGCCTGCGTGGAAAATTGAATAAGGTTGTGCTGGCTTACAGTGGTGGCTTAGACACATCAGTCATTGTTCCATGGCTCAGGTATAATTGTTTCCCTTTTTCTTTTTCCCCCTTTTTTTGGTTACAATTACTGATTTCTCTTCAGAAAAGAAATCTTTAAAATTTCTTTGCAATGTGTAATTAGAGAGCAGAGACCATTTTGAGAAAGTATAGATGATCTGTGGGCTTTTAACTAAAAACGCTGTTGTTTTGTGGTAAAGCATGGGACTGAAATTAGTGATTTTTGTCATTGCCGATTTAACTGTTATGTTGTATTATTATTATAATATATTTTTTTATTGATTTTGTTTTTGCAGAGAGAATTATGGTTGTGAAGTCGTTTGCTTCACTGCTGATGTTGGCCAAGTATGTTGCGACGTGTGAGGTTTTGAATTCATTTTCTGTCATCAAGATTGTTGCTGTATAAAATTGTTATTCGAAAGGGTGTTTTAACATTTTACACTTCTGACTTGGGGAATTGCTTTACCCAATTTCTTGTTTAATTGCTGCATGCATGTCATAACAAAACTATATTTAAAGGGTCTAAAAGAATTGGAAGGTTTAGAAGAGAAAGCCAAAGCCAGTGGTGCCTGTCAATTGGTGGTAAAAGATTTGCAGGAGGAATTTGTTAAAGATTATGTATTTCCTTGCCTACGTGCTGGTGCAGTTTATGAGAGGAAGTATTTGCTTGGGACCTCAATGGCTCGCCCTGTAATTGCGAAGGTATAAGTGTTATATATTTGTCTTCCTTGGTAAAGGCATTTACTTCTATTAGCATTTTGTGCAGTGTTCATTATTTTTAAACTGGAGAAGAATCATAATGATGATAGTGGAATTTACTTATCTTTTTTCCGCCTTATATGAACATATATTGATTCATACCTGCTGACCGATAGGCCATGGTTGATGTTGCGAAAGAAGTTGGAGCTGATGCCGTTTCCCATGGGTGTACAGGGAAAGGAAATGATCAGGCATGTCTTACTATTTGGCTCACAACACTGAATGATGTCAATTATTTTATTATGACACATTTCTATGTAAACTTTTAGGTTCGATTTGAGCTCACTTTCTTTGCTCTGAACCCCAAGCTTAATGTTGTGGCTCCATGGAGGGAATGGGATATTACAGGGAGAGAAGATGCTATTGAGTATGCTAAAAAGCATAATGTACCTGTTCCTGTGACAAAGAAATCCATATATAGCAGGGATAGGAATCTCTGGCTCCTTAGCCATGAGGTATGCAAAAAAACTATTTGGAAATGAAATGTCATGTTGCTGTTTTCTGATATATGAATCTGTGACATTGAAGGGAGATATTTTGGAAGACCCAGCTAATGAGCCTAAGAAGGACATGTACATGATGTCTGTAGACCCTGAGGATGCTCCCGATCAAGCAGAGTAAGCTTGTTTCTTGTGATTTCACTTTATATATAACCTTCAAGTTTCTGTTATTCTTTTAAAGATGCTGTACACTCGCACTTTTCATTTCTAAAAGAACTTATTATGTCTCGCAGATATGTGGAAATTGGGATAGAGTCAGGGCTTCCTGTTTCAGTCAATGGGAAGAGGCTTTCACCTGCATCGTTACTTGCTGAGCTGAATGAGATTGGTGGAAGGCATGGAATTGGCCGGGTCGACATGGTTGAGAATCGGCTTGTAGGTATGAAGAGCCGGGGAGTTTATGAAACTCCTGGTGGAACCATCTTGTTTGCTGCTGCACGCGAGTTGGAGTTTTTGACCCTTGATCGAGAAACAATACAAGTGAAAGATTCATTAGCCCTTAAATATGCAGAGTTAGTGTATGCTGGCAGATGGTTTGATCCTCTTCGGGAGGCCATGGATGCCTTTATGCAGAAGATCACAGAGACCACAACAGGTTCTGTGACTTTGAAATTGTACAAAGGTTCTGTTACTGTAACCAGTCGCACAAGTCCCTTTAGCCTGTATAGGCAAGACATTTCATCATTTGAGAGTGGGCAGATATATGATCAAGCTGATGCTGCTGGCTTCATCCGGCTTTATGGTCTTCCAATGAGGGTTCGAGCAATGCTTGAGCAGGGCATCTAAGTGTTAATTTCGTTTCAACATGTTCTTGATTTCATTGTCTATTTTCTTTTTCAGAATCTAAGCTAGAGTATTATGGATTATTAGCAGATCCGAGCCATAATGAATTCAAAGTCAGATATTAAATAAAAATAATTGTTTTTCCCAACTAGTAGTAGTAATAGTGGTAGTAGAGAAGATTCCAAAAAGGATAAATAAATAGTAGTATATAAGGAAAAAAACATAATTCCTATTTATTTAGTCCCAGTACAAACAAAGATTGGATGAATCCCTCTCGCAATTTGGCATAGCAAAATGTAGGAAGTCATCAGTTGACACTTGACTATTTCTTTTCTTTTGAGCTAAAAAGTTGCAGATCACTTTTGACTATTGTAAATTATGACAATCTCCAAATCTATTTATGATGCTTACTAACCGTTAAATATATTTCTTTCAATACCAATACTTGTGATGTTTGTGCTTGTAATAATACTTCTTCAAATACAAACAAATTCAATCCAAGGTGGTACTTTTTCTTGCAGTTCCCTAGCAAGGTTTCTGTTTTCCTCACGATCCCAAGCTTTTAAGTGCTCAGCTAGTGGTCTCTGTTTCGGTCTAGTTGGTAATCTTGTGTCAATGGTAATCTTCTGGAGTTCAACTGCATTATTAAGTATGTATGTAACTAATTCAACTTCACATGATGCTCCACAAAACCCAAGCAATTTCAACTCCTTGAGACCGTGCTGATATTTCATTGTAATTCTGCGTTTTGTTCTTAAAGATGGTTTGGTATGTAGCATCTGCAATGTGAAAAAAAAAAAAAAAATGCAGATTCAAATCTATTAGGATCCTAGCTTTTTAGCACTTGCTTGATGCACAATACGAAGAGTCATAGCACTGATATTCTTGAGTATTTTTGACAGCCAAAGGATATTCACCTTGAGTGTGAACCTCCTCAGTGAAGGTGATTCCCTTAATAACAAAGCACAAGCACCTAGTGTGATGCCATCATCAACACCGGCAACCAACTCCAAATGCTTGATGTTTTTTAACTTGGGAATTTGACTTAGCGAGCAAATCTAAAAATAAGACAGAAAAATGATATCACTCTTGTGAATAAGCAATGCAACCTAAAGAAAGGAATGGTTAAAAAAAGGCTACCACTTCAGGTACGTTTTGTGTAATGTCCAATGTAAGTACTTCCAAACGTGGTAAAAATCTTTCTCTAGTGAACTCCACAAAGGATCCTCCAAGTGTTGCTTCCACAAGACTAGGAACACTCTTAAATTCTGTATCCAAACGGGATCCGTAGTATTTGAATGACACTAAATTCACAGCAAAAATTTCAAGTTTTAGACTTTTCAGCTTGAGCGATGGACCTGAAACCTTCATAGTTTTTGGAACTCCTGAGTCAACCAAGCTCAACGTTTCAAGTAATGGACAGCAACGCAGTAAATATTCTAGCATCTCCTCGGTCACAGTAATGCATTTCAGACGTAAAACATGCAATGAATTAAAACTTTCTAGTTTAAACAAGTGCAATGGAAGAACATATTCAAATGTATTTCCAAAGTACAGCTCAAGCTTTTGAACCTTCTTTTGAAGGGCAAAGTGAACCCACTTATCAGTATCACACCCAGGACCCACATGAAACCAAAATTTCAATCCTTGTAGAGTTGGACCATTAAGTGAACTCAACAATTCGCTGATCCAACTTGTATATGTTTGCCTTTCAGCATTATACATGATCTCCATTGCCATCTGCAAATGCCTTTTTCCTTCAGCCTTCTTAATGTCTTTTTTCATGTCTTTCATGATAGGTGAACCATCAAATTCCAAGGGTCCAGAAAAAAAGGTCCATAGATCTCTCCATTTTCTTGAGAGGATGCTGGTCCTAGCAGCATCATTAATTGGCAATTTAGATAAAATGGTTACAGGGATTCCATCTGGTAATTGATTGATAAGATCACCTTCATAACTTTCCTCGCTGTTATCTTTTGTTCTTCTCTGTTTATAATCTCTGCTACCTGCATCTTGCATGATAGCTCTCGACCTAACTTATACAAAAATTCATGGATCATCAAGACAAGGAATATGGAAATTGAATAATCAAGATTGAAAAAACTATTCAATAAAAAACAAAGGCAAGGAAGGAAAATCCTGGAGCAAATGCACAAAATGAATTTATTAATCTCCAAGGAAAAGAAAATATCATGAATTTTGATCAACTATAGGAACAAATTCTTTGTAGAAACGCAAATGGTGCAAAATTAATATTGTAACAAGGCTTTTGAACATTTGTATTTGAAAACTAAATGAATCTAATCATGGATATCAAATTACTCAAGATGTAACCTTATGAAGAAACAAGAAATGAGAATAGATACCTCTTTACCATCTTCTCTTGTGATTTATGAATAAGACATATTATGTTATGATTGGTTTTTCATTTTAGCAAACTGATCTTAGTAACTAGGAACCCATTTCATGTTCTTGTTTTATGATCACAAAGAAGACCCTTATATTATGTAAAGATCCATAGTATTCTCCGTCGGTGAAGGAGCTCAACTCAAGTTACTTTTTTTTAATCTCCGTCGGTTAATTGAATAATACACTTTGGTTTACTTAAAAAATCACACGATTCTATTTTTAGCATAGGCAGTAACGGGCTTTGTTTCTTATTATATTCTCTAATTTAGTTTTTTTTAGGAAGTCTATTTTAGTTTCTAGTTTCTTTTGTTTTTTAGTTTATGGTTTCTACTTTCTTGAATTCTAGCTTTAAAAGAATTTATTATTTAATATTATTTATATACAGACTTGGAAACTTTTATTATTTTTTCTCCAATAATAAACATTAAATGGATCTGGAAAATATATTTTTATCATTTAAAATATGTATATATTGTTAATATATAATATATTTCAGTATATAAAAATACATCATATATTTAAGTAATAAAATATCAAGTTTCTTAAAGTCAAACAACTATGTTAAAGTTAACAAATGCATATATTGATTTAAACCCGTTAATTAACCAAAAATGTTATTCAATTAATAAATATTTAATCAATATCTACATATATACATCAAATTTACACCCTATTGCTAGTTGTATAGAATTTCCGAATTCAAAGTAATCGCAGATAAACTAAAGTCTGGGTCATAAGTATTATATCAATTATCATTGGATAATTTAAAAAATAATGTATTATTTAATAAATTCAATTATATTATAAATTTTAAGATATACTATTATATGATAAAGGTTCAATTTATTATTATATATATACATATTGATATTAATAGTATAATTTTTTTATTAATAATATATTAAAATCAAATTCATGTTCAAAGAGTTGAAAAGAGTAAATTTTAGTAAATAAATTTGAAATTTACAAGTTACCTTATAGATTTGTTCCAAGAATATTCGTAGGTAATGTTTTGAAACTAACCTAGGTACAAAGAAACTACTAAAAAAATCTAGTGACAACTTTGGAATTTGCATTCTTGACCTTCTATTTTTTTTTTTACAAGGACCTTCTAGTTTAAATTCCCCTAAAATGATAATTAACATTAATTAGAAGTATCAGTTATTGGCATTATAGAATTTTTCTTCTACATTATATAGTTATAATCGAGTAAACAAATTAAAGATGCTTAAACTTTATCATATTTTTTATATAAATAATTTTGTAATTAACATTATCATTTTATATCTTATCCCCAAATTTCATACTTTTAAAATATAGAAATTATTTTTTATAAATAAAAAATTAAATACTTTAATTATAAAATTATTCTAATATTTTATAAGGTCTTATTAGATGTATAAAGATTTCTAAAAACTTGTTACAGTAATTATAATTATACTATTATAAGTGAGCTTAGACTCTTATCCACTAGGCAAGAGGAAACTTATTATAAAATTAAAAAATGACATATTTTTTAAAATTTATATCTTATGTTATTAATATAATAATAATTATATTTTTTATTTTTATTTATTATACTTTTATTAAAATTATGTAGAATTTTTTATTTTCAAAACTTCTAATTTTTAATTTTTATAAATTTTATCAATATAATATTATAACATAAAATAAGATAGATTAGTGTTATTTTATTAAAATATAAAAGATATGAATACAATTTATTAAAATATAAGAATATAAGTATTTGTTTACAAATTAGAGGAGATGTAATTATTATTCTACTAAAATTAGAAAAAAAAAATATAAATGTATATTTTAAAATAAAGTGTGTAAATATTAAGATGAATAATTTTCCTAAATAGTTATTAAAGGTGAAAAGACTACTATTAATAAAAAAAAATATTTAAAGTAAAGAAATTGTATCATTAACTTTATAAAATAATAATACATACTTACTAAACCATAATATTTTTTTTTACTGAAACTATTTATTATGAATTAAATTCTAATTATAATTTATTACTACTGGCAGAATGTTCTTTATAATACAAACATGTTAAATTTGTTTTGAGGAGACGACTCGTTATCTATGCACGCATCACGATGATTTCATCAAACAACAAAAGACACTGTCATATTTCACATGTTGCTGGGACAATTCAATATCACCGAATAATAAACGTGACAATTTTATATTTTTTTCTATCTGTCTCTTTTTTTATTTTAACTTTATTTTTTTAAAACTTCCTCTTTTGACATTTTCTAGAATAAATCCAATTTAAACATAAATCATATTTATAATATTTCACACATTTAATAAACTAACAAATCATTACCTAAATCATAAATACTAGTATAATAACTACAGCATGTACTCAATTCAATAGAAATATGAAATTTAAAATTATACATTAACAATACAGAATTTGAGAATTAAAAACCAACAATTGTGATATTAGAAACAAAAAATGAAATGAAGTTCTTTGTACATAAAGTAAATTTTCAAAGAAAAAAAAAGAAATTAAAAACTTTGAAGAAGTTATACACATTTTTATATTCCTTAATTGGAAAGGATAAGGTTTAATAAAGTGAGTGTAGCCACCGTGTGACTTGGTTGGCACAGAGCCACCACGGACGCGTCTTGTCCTCATGCTCATTCGTTGCCTCGCCAATTGCCAACATGCAATTCCAAGTTGCAAAGACAAAACATAAAAATAAAAAATTCACTATTCCTTTGACCGTAACATTAATAGTTCTAGGGTGTTCGAACTTTGAAGTCCTCGTTGTCTCTTCTTGGCTCCGCGTTAATCTGCAACTACATATGTCGTGACGTTGGTGTTGTTTTCTTCATCGCCATTTACACAACCTAAAACTTATATAAACCCCCCATCACAACAAACATTTCACAACCTTGTAGTTAAATTGCGCACGTGTTTAATTCTTTGTTGAGAGTAATAATGATGAGAAGAGCAGAATACGAGAGAGTGCTGAAGTACTTCGATGAGGACGGTGATGGGAAGATTTCAGCTTGTGAGTTGAGGAACAGAATAGGGATGCTGGGTGGGGAGGTTCTTATGCGAGAGGCTGAGATGGCTATTGAGGCCTTGGATTCCGACGGTGATGGGTTTCTGTGTTTGGAGGATTTGATGAAGATGATGGAGGGAGTGGGAGAGGAAGAGAAGGTGAAGGATTTGAGGGAAGCTTTTGATTTGTACGACAGGGAAGGGTGTGGGTTCATCACCCCGAAAGCCTTGAAGAGGATGCTGAAAAAGTTGGGTGAATCAAAGTCCATGGATGAGTGCAAAGCCATGATTGGTCGATTTGATTTGAATGGGGATGGCATGCTTAGCTTTGAAGAGTTCAGAATTATGATGAAGTAGTGATTTGTGTACATTGATTCTGGCACTGGCTATGCATGTAGCTCGTGTGTCTCTAGCTTGGTTTGGTGGGTTTGAATTTGATTGATTAATTGTTTGTACATTGTGCCTAATCCTAATTAATCCCATTTATTCTTTTGTTGATTGATACAAATTGTGGACTTGTAAATCGCTTTTGATAGTAAGGAAATGTGGGATAACATCTTGGTTTAAAGAAAGACCTGTTTTAGCACATTTTTCTTTCACCCTTTATTTTCTGAGCTAAAACCTGAACCTTGTCTGAAAGGGATAATGTTCTTCGATTCTGACACTGTTCTTTAATTTATTTTTCATCATGGAAAAGACAGAAGTGGAGGAATGACTCGTCCTGCTCTGTTTAAGGATTATACATTATTTTTCCTTTTCATAGGATTTGTGATGGCACATGCAAAAAATAAAGGGAATTTAGTGCATGAAGGGATGAATATGGTCTCAACTAGAAATGACTTTGTTTATCTCTTCTCTGATTATTATTTTTGTGTGTAATATGATTGGAGATGGGTTGTACGAGTTAAAATGATTAAGAGTTTAATCTTTCTTTTAGAAATATTTTAAAAAAAAAGTAAAATATAATTTAATAATAAGTACATAATTTAAGTTTAATAATTTTATTCATAATTAAGAGTTTATATAAATAACGGTAGGTTAATAATTTGATTTATAATAAAACATAATTTATTAGATAATTTAATTTAAATTCAATGTCAATTAATATATTAATAAATAAAAATTTAAATTTAATAATTTTGTTAATGTAAAAAGTAATTAAAAAATTAATTTATATTTAAAATTGATTCAATAAATAAAATTTATATAAACTTATATATTACAATAGAACTTGCGGCTTGAATGTCCAAGAGTTGAAATTGTAAAAAATGGTTCCATCTAGATTCAAATGTAAAGGAAATTTAGTTTAGAATTCTTGTGAGAAAAGTCATACGTGTAGAATCAAAATTCTTCGGAGAAAAAATCGTAAGTGTGGAATGGAAGTGTTCTCCAACAAAAATGTAGGGCGTAAATAAGTGGCAAAGTGATGGTAGTCAAAACGAAATAAAAATTTCTATATGATTAACATTAAAATTGAATGATATTATTGATGATATATGTTTCATTTGAGTTAAGATTGATTCTAAATTATTAACATTACTATTATGGTTCATCCAAATTAAGATTAACCTTATTAGTATTGATGAGTTAATGGTATAGTTTCAATATCTTCTAATTCAAAATTGTGAGTTATAATTTATTTAGATTAAGACTGATTTTATAGGTTAATTTTGGGTCCACTTATATTATAATTTTTTTAATATTTTTTTATTTAAATAATAACAGTTTGATTTGAGTAAGAATTATATGTCTTTAACTAACGTGTTTAATAAGTTTTAAATCTTCAAAATACTCATAAAAATCAAACATATCATAATATTAATTTTTAAATTTCTAACAATACAAAATAAAATTATTAATAATAGCAAGTTTCTTCAACAAAAAATATAAATAATTTTCATTTTTTATTTTTAAATAAAAAATAAAAATAAAATTGCATTATAATTTTATTAAAAATATTTCTTTTTTAAAACAAATAACCTTTTATCCTACTTAAATTTCATCACTATAACGATGCTAATGAATTCTTTTTCATATATAAATATAATCATTTATTTAACTCAACTTTTATAATCCAAGATTCTCTACTTTTACCTTAACCTATATTCTCTTATATATTGATTATGAAAATGTTTAAGCGAACGTAACGCTATCTATGAAGAATGTTAAAAAATTGCTTTCATTTATAATTATTTTATAAGAATTTCCTTAAAATTCAAATATTACAAAAGGATCATAAAAGATAAAGCATCCAAATAAAGTTCTACTAAACCTAAGATATAAAAAAAGTATTTTAGCTTTAAAACTATGAAGATCCAATAATTTAATTTTCATGAGTACTGCTAATAAATAAAAAAAGAATAATTATTATATGACGACTTGTGATTAGATGTAAAGTTCTTATTATAAACTTTAACTTTCCTAAAAAGATTAACTTTAACTTTATGTCACTATTGGATAAACTCAATTTTATCAATAGTTAGAACCCTCTATATATGAAATTCTCAATTAATTAAATTTACATAAATGAAATTTTATTTTTCTTTATAATTAAATATTTAATATGTAATAATATATTTTTATCGTTGTAATATTTTTAAAATTTAAAAACTAATTAATCAGTTTTTAAAATACATGAAAATTAAATATAACGAAAATATTAAAAAATGTATATTTAGCTCTGTTTTTCATTGCAAGGAAAAGGCAATGATTAATGCTTAATCTCGAAAACTCAACATGAAAAATATAAAAGTAAAAAACTAAAATGTAGAAAACAATTTAGGATTAACATGCACTTAAATGTGATTTTCATAAGATCTAAAGGAGAAATAGCACCTATAAAAGAGAGAGAGAGAGAGAGAAAATAAATAATAATGCGGTGGAGTTGTGATCGGTGATAGAGGCCGCAAAAGCATACGTATATAAGAGTGTTAGAAGAGAGAGGCACAGTGGAGTCATCGTTGAAAGAAAACGAAAACAAAAACAACGCATTCCAATGGATATGGTCATAGAGGTTGCCTCCGGTGCGCACTTTTCCGGTTGGCATCCTTCAACGGCGTCGTCTTCTTCTTCTCCAACATCCTCTCATCATCCCTTCATCATCGGTAACTATATTTATATCAACTACGTTACATACACGTAACACAACCATTCATCTTTTTTCTTCTTACATTCACCGTTTTCTACTTCAATTCCTTTGGTTCCCGGGAAAATTAAAAATAACGTTTCATTTTCTTGGAAACCAAACGACATTCTTTTATTTTTCAATTTTCTTCTATACTCTGATTGAACGAACATCTCGCTTTATCACATAACTGCTTCTGTTTACGGATGAATTAGATCTTACAGTTGAAATCGAAAATTCGAACGTTAATTGCAATAATTTTCCTGCATTTTCTCGTCGGAGAGGAATCTAATGGTACGTGTTGTTTATGTGTGCGTCGATTCGATTTGCGTTCTCTACGTGGATCAGGTGTCTCTGGAGGCACTGCGTCGGGGAAAACCACGGTGTGTGACATTATCGTTCAGCAACTGCAAGATCACAGAGTTGTGCTCCTCTCTCAGGTATCTGATATTCTCTGTAATATTGTGTTGCGATGGTATTGGATTTGGATCGTAGCGGAGACATGAAGCAAATTATTGGATTTCTTCTTTGTAATTGCAACCGTGTTATTTGCATTATGTCAAATCTGAAAACGTGTAAAAATGAATTCATGTTATTACTACTGGTGATAACTAGAGTGGTGATTTGATATTGTTGTAGGATTCATTCTACCGCGGTTTGACGAATGATGAGTTGAAACGCGTTCAGGAGTATAACTTTGATCATCCTAGTACGGTAGCTAGAAACTTAATTGAGATTATTGAATAAATCTTTTAGGATTCTAATTCTATACATCTGTTATGTTTTGGTAGATGCATTTGACACAGAGCAACTTGTAGAAACCCTCGGTCAGCTCAAATCTGGACAGTCGGTTCAGATTCCAATATATGATTTTAAGCTTCATAAGAGATCTACCGATAGATCCCGACAGGTTCCATTCTTTCTGACAAGTTAAGATAAAGTGAGGTGTTAAATGTTAATATCATTTGTTCTCAGATGGAATATTTTCTTTTATGCCAGTAACGAGACGATCTGCAGTTACAGTGCTCCTAGAGAGCCAACGGTCGAAATCATTCATACCCTTCATATACTTGCCTGTGTATATATCTAAGCTAAGCGTATCTGAAATTGTATTTGTTTTATTCAGAAGAAGAAAGGGTATAATTTTCCGAGTCATACCATTGCTCAATGATCCTTTCCTAAATTTAATACCCTTTCTTCACTGTTGGACCTGAGTTGCTAGATGTTTTCAGATAATTATGATTGGAGGTGCTACATTCGAATAAAATGAAAATTTTGGCAGGCGGTTATTTTAATTTTATTATTGTTTGGCAGGTCAATGGATCTGATGTAATAATTATGGAGGGTATATTGGTTTTTCATGAACAACGTGTCCGCAACATGATGAATATGAAGATATTTGTTGATGCAGGTCTATTGATCTTACATTTATTTATCGTTTCAAGTTTTTTTTTCCCCATCTATTACAGGTTAGAATTAGATAAGTCAAAATGTACTAAATTTTGTTTGTCATGAGGAAAAAAGGATGTTTAGAAACAAGGGGAAAATGGTACATACTGTATTTAGGACTTACCTGGATCTAGCATATATATGCCTTGTTCAGTCTGAGGTCCATGGAATAACTTGATTTTTGCAAAATAGAGCTACTGGTAGAATTGATCAAACCTGGTCATAAACCATGGACTATAGAGGTATAGTGGTCCAGCCTTTCAAGTTTACATCACTTCTACTTAAGAAAAATGTTCTAGACAAGCTTTTGGATAATTTGAGGTAATATAAATTGCTGTGTTATATTCCTCAACACCGTGAATCTCTCTCTGGATCTATACATCCTGCCCGATTATCTGTTTTCATGTGTACAAGAAAGGAGTTGTTATGGAGAAACCAACATGTTTGCTCCATTCGTTTTGGAAGAGCACGTTACATCACTATATGATTAAGCATTGTAATTCGGGTGATTTAGTACTGTGAGGAGAGTTTGCTCCATGTTCTGCTTGTCCATTCAAAGTTCTTGATACTCTCTGGCAATCTTTTTTCGTCAGTAAATATTGAGATATAAATGGCGATGATCCGAAAATAATTTTTTTATTGAAAGTGTCGGTGGTTTTATATGTTCTTTTCGTCACACTGATATTGCATTGCATGTTATGCAGATCCAGATGTAAGGCTTGCCCGCAGAATAAAACGTGATACAGTTGAGAGGGGTAGAGACGTACAATCTGTACTGGAACAGGCAAGACTTATTTTCTTTATTCTTTACAATATATTAACTTCACGAGATTGACAAATGTCAGGAACTCGGGAATTACGATTACCATTTATCAAAACTAATAGTTTTTTTTAATCGATATCTTAAAATTGGTAAGATGATAAAAATAAAAAGATTTTTTATTTCACTGATGATAAATAAACAATGCTACCAATGCCTATTCTGAAAACTAATTATGTGGGAAGAAGCCATTGTCCATTCAGTCCCATTAATTGTAAAGGACAAGCTTTTGAGTCAAAATCGGATTGTAATGTAATAGTGTAAGTGCAACGAATGCTACTGGGGTCCTATATCTGTGCTTAAGGATGATAGAAGGCTAGAAAAATGTGCAAATGGTAATAGTGGTTGGAGGGGAGTAACTTCGAAGTTTGAGCATAACAGATTGAATCCAATTGGTGCACGCTACCGTCATTGCCTGCATGAAACACTTTGTTTGATCTTGTACTCTGAATTTGGTTCTGCTTGGTTCAACAATAATTTCTGAGACCAATACGTGAAATTTGGTGGCTGATGTGGAAAATATTTGTTGCATTTTCAGTACGCAAAATTTGTTAAGCCTGCCTATGAAGATTTTATTCTTCCATCCAAAAAATATGCTGATATCATCATACCTCGCGGGGGAGATAATCGTGTAGCAATTGACTTGATTGTTCAACATATCCGCACCAAGCTTGGCCAACATAACCTCTGCAAGATATATCCGAATTTGAATGTTATACAGTCTACTTTCCAGGTGATTTTCACCTTGCTTCTTTTTGCATCTTTCTCCCGAGGAAATATTTCTTATGCTAATTTATTTCTAATTTTGAAGTTTTCTTACAGACTAGAGGCATGCACACTCTTATTCGTGATAGGGACATATCAAAGCATGATTTTATTTTTTATTCTGATCGGCTAATTCGTTTGGTAGGTAATGGCTATGAGCTTTATACAGGATTTACAGCCCCTCTTAATAACAAACCTTAGTGTCACCGACTTCACAGGTTGTGGAACATGGTCTTGGTTACTTACCGTTTACAGAGAAACAAGTTATCACACCTACAGGTCTGTCTAAAGAAGAGGAAATACTTTTTCATTTTTGAATCTGCCAGCAATTTCATTTATTCATGTTTTAGCATAAAATGATAGGGCGTGTTATTAAATAACAACTTTGTTTGAATAATGCTGCAAACTGCTTAGCTTTGCTACCATCTTCACCTTAACATTTTCATGCTGATTGTAAATACAGACTCCTTAAATTTTCTTGTTATTTCTCTCAGGCTCAATTTATACTGGAGTTGATTTTTGTAAGAAATTGTGCGGAGTATCCATTGTTCGAAGGTAACTTTCCTTGTTAAAAAGGTTTTTTCTCTGTTCACTATAATAATTCTTCATATATTAGTTGTCCATACTCCATAGTTCATTTCTATAACTGGTTATTTTAAAATGTTCTTAATCCTGCAGTAAAGTTGGAAGACAAACTCGTTAGCAATTTCCTTTTAAGATGCCATTGTCCAACGTTAAATTTTAATTTCAAATTCAAAATTTGATCTGGTAAAATTTATTCAGTCTGAAACCAATTTTAAATGGGATATGTATAATTCAATATTTAACTCCTAATCCGAGATGTGGAATGCCTGTCACTTCATGGGAATTCGAGGCTGAATTGTTTCTATATTCTTATTTATTCAGGCATTTTATTTAAAAAATAAAAATGTCAGTAATTTTGCAACTCTATGAAAGTTAGTTTCCTTTAAAATGATTCAGTGGCGAAAGTATGGAAAATGCTTTGCGTGCTTGCTGTAAAGGAATAAAGATCGGAAAAATTCTCATTCACCGTGATGAAACCCAGGTATTAATTTTCCTTTCAGACTCTAATTTGTTTGATTTCTGTTTAAGATGCAGCTCACCCCATGTTAATTCTTGCAATGTTTTCCACTCCATTAGCTTATTTATGAGAAACTTCCTAAAGATATTTCGGAGAGACATGTTCTTCTCATGGACCCAGTACTTGGTACAGGTGAGTTATTATCATTTTTCATGCATCATCTTCGTTCTTCATTTGTACCTCAAAGTTCTTAATGCTGACAAATTATTTATTTATTTAAATTTCCAAATTTTCACTATAAGATTTGTTGAACACTATTGTACAACCAATTACTCCGAGGCAAAGATTGCGGTACATTAGCATCTTCTACCAGATCACAGAACAAAATTTTAGTTTCTCATTAGACCATTAATTTACGAAACTTCGCTCAACCGAATTCTTCGTTTACCATTTTTTTCTGTTCATTTATTCATGACACTGCCACTTCTTTCGGCTGGCATTAAGGCACTTGAATGATTATGTAGGTAACACTGCCAGCGAAGCAATCGAGCTTCTTATGAAGAAAGGAGTTCCAGAGTCCCAGATAATATTCCTTAACCTCATTTCTGTAAGTTATTTATAGTCAATTGAGCACTAGTAAGACTTTGTTCGATGAATACCTGTACATTGAATTTCAAAAATCATTTCAGGCTCCTCAGGGCATACAATGTGTATGTAAACGTTTTCCGCATCTGAAAATTGTCACGTCGGAGATTGAAGAGGGATTAAATGGCCAGTTCCGGGTCATACCAGGGTTGGGAGAATTTGGTGACCGCTACTTTGGTACGGACGACTCTTAGTTTGAAAGCAAAACAAAAATATTAGAAGGGGAAAAAACAGGAACAGATGTTGGAGTTTGGTGTAGCAGCTCACAATAAGGGAGAAGTTTCACTTAATTGTTCATTTGGAACCTCATTAGGGTCGGCAAAATATTCATGTTTCTTCCTTTGTTCCCACAGCAGCTAAAAAGGGTTCTTGACTATATTTTTTTTAGTATTCTTTTTTTCATCAGTCATCCTAGATCAACCTACCCACTAGGGGGATTTATTTTTTATATTTGTATAATAAATAATGTTTGATTTGATGAGTAAACGCAAATATTCGTTTCTAGTAATTGTAAGAGTGGGTCTAAGACGAAAAAAAATAATGTTAAGCCTATGCCTGAAACTAAACTTGCTATCTTTTTATTGTAATTACAGCTTTCTGCCTAAAACTGATTCTGATATTGTCTTAACAATTTCATTGATCTGAAATGAGGAATCATTACACATTCTTGGATAATACACTAAAGCCAATCAAAGTCCGCTTGAAAATAAATTTATTCTGGCACTTGGTATTATTACATTACGGACTATTAACTGAAATGCAAACAAACATTTAACTAGTTTATTTGAAAGGAAATTAATAGATGGAAATATGAAAACAAATAAGCAATAAAATAAATTAAGGGTTTGGTTTTTTCTAACAATCAATTGTCGAAATGAAAATAGATTATGAACGAAACAATGAACTAAATTTTCCTGCACAAGACAACTGAATATGAACAAAACAATATATTATTTTTTGTAAGAAACATGAATACTATTTGATTCTGCCAAAAAGTACCCCCTACCATTTTCTATTTATCACCTATTTCTTCTCCCTACTCTGTATTCCCACCATTTCTCTACAACTAAAAGGAGCGTAGGCGTATACAAGTGACATAAAAAACAGTTGCCATAAGTTTTGCACAAAAGCTATTAAAAGGAATGATGATAAGAAAACATGCAACAAAGAAAACATCTGCTAACGTAGTGACATCAAGTAAGATAACAATTTTACGAGCAAAATACTTTTTTCTTCCATATTAAGAACCGTGATAACCTGTGATTATTGTTCAATATGGATTTCATAATTAAATTACAAAAAAAAAAAAAAAAACTCTTGACCCAAAAAGAAAACAATCTACAAGCCGCATTGACTCCATAGGAGCAAACTCTTTAGAGATTAATTGTGTTTTGCCTATCAGCAGGAGCCACACATTGCCATAATGAACGGTAGGATGCAATATTGACTGCTTCAACCCCAAGTGCAGAGAGGTTACGAGCATACTCCTGGTGACAATTTGCAAGAGGAAGGTTATGTAAATATGGAAGCAGTGAAGAATTAGCTGGAAACTCAAACTCATTCAGAAGCCTTGAGAAAGATCAAACTGGTAAAGATAATAACAAGTATCATGCCAACCTGAATATCAAGGAACAACTGCATACAGATTTTATCTGTGTCAGACACATTATTATCTGAGATATCTGAACTTGCTCCAGCTCGTCTCTGTGCACTCTGCCTAATTTTCTGGAGTGAAGACTCTGTCTTTCTTGCCTACTCATGATAAGAGTTTTTTAAAAAAACAAACTCTAACATTGAATCCAAGAGATCCAAAATTTCCCAACAATGCAATTTGGATTTAGACACTTACCACACTAACAAGGTCGGCAGCTAATTCATAATAACGGTCAGTAATCTCAGTTGCAGCACAAAGGAGTATTTCGTTCCTAGTATCACTGGCCAAATATCTTTTAGCTCTCTCCCCATCCAAAAAAGCCTGGGATGTATTAGCATGCCATCAAATATATATTAATGCTTTTAGGTGTAATACATGCATTCCTATTGAAAATTAAAAAATATTTCTCACAAATTACACCATGAGAAGAAGGAAACAGGTGAAAATAATACTTAACCATACCTTAAGGGGACGCAATACCCCTGAAACATATGGTGAATGCCTAACAGGTAGAGGTTTATTAGTCATCCTATAGGTTGCTGTTATCCCCTTCATTTGTCTCAAGTCCTAAATAATATTTGAACAAGAGAAAGAAATGATAAATTAAAAAAATGAGGGAAGGAAAAAAAAAAAGATATTCTAGAAGATTGCAAATATATATAGTAATATACAACCTCATATCTGAATAATGCAATCACTTCAAAGAACAAACATCGATTATAACCTACCTCAACTGACTTCTCCACTAGTGATTCCACCACTGCTTTGATGACTAAAGGTTCTACAGATTTTAATGATTGACCACCCAGTAAAATGCTCTGCCTTATTGATTCCAGAACATCAGGGGAGCATGAAGATAAAAGCTGAAGCACGTATTGTAAGTAATCACCACGAACCTGCTCCTCCAAATATCTTATATCATGAATAACCTACACAAATATATACCATCTGTTATATTTCAGGTAAAGTACAACCCATATCTTCACATAGCATATAGAATATGTGATATATGGCAAACAATCCAAGTATCGATAATGTCATTTCACCATGGTCATTGTCAATTTCTTTTACCAATTCGTTATATGGAACTTCAGAAAAAGTCTGGTAGAAGTCTTGAGCAAATTTTGGGCATGTATGGGTATAGAGTATTTAAGCAATGAATCCAACTTTTACTTTGCATACAGAATGAGAGTTAAATTAATGCATGACGGCTTGACACACAAATAAAGTGAAGGCATGATGCATACAAAAATGAAGTCATCTATGACAGCCGAAAGAGCCCATTCACAACCAGAGCTGGCACTTGTGTTGTGGTTTTTGCGTGCAGTCAGTCCAGAAGACAGCCAACTTGAGTACCTGTAAGTTCAAATAGAAATTGGTTTTTGTGCTGTCAGCACCAAAAAAACAACACAAATTCTTTACATCCCAGATTGAACTGACCTAGATAAAAGCTGCAAGGATAGCCGAAGGAATCTATCAGAACAAGAAAGGACAAGAACATCTTCTCTCCAGCATGATCTCAAACTCTCCAACAGAGTAACACTTTGCTTTAATGTTAAACCTTGGTAATTTTTTTCACCAGCATCTGAATTTTGAACAGGGACAAGACTGGAAGTCGTAAGCACAGAATCCAGAGACCCTGCTATTTCCTGAAATCTGTGGCAATTGCAGATATGATTTCTATGTCACAGGGCAATACAAGGTATTCTAAAATTATGACCATTTAAAAGCAGCATTGGCACCTCAATGAGAAATACACTCCAATATTCCATTGCTTCATGAATTCAGTATAAATTGCTTCAGATCGAAATTTAGCAACAGCAGATCTGGATGGACAGTAGCCTTGCATGAAATTAAATGTTATAATATCAGTGAATGTGTACTCTTAAAAGACGTGTATGAATAATAAAATTAACAAATGTACTATCACTATCAAATAATTAAAAAGTTCTTTAAAACTTGAAGTGTGTTTTCTATTTCTTTGTTAAGGTAAAAAGATATATGAGGGAGATATGGCTACTACCTTCTAGGTAAGCCAAGAAATCTAAGCTTGATTTGTAATTTTTCAAGAATTCTGTTGGTCTTCCAGGAGAAAATGCACCCGGTTTTCCCTTCTGAATTGCAGAGAGAACCTCTTTAAGGATTGAATTGGCTAAGAAGTCGAAGACATGCAAACCTGAATTTTCTGCACCAGAGACCAAACTTTAGATATTTAAATATAGCAACCATTTTCCATTTGCAGACATTTCTCAGAAGGAATGCCTTAGAAGGATTGACAGGGTCCAAGAAATCATTGCAGTTATGACAGTGCAAGGCTCATATGGATAAATGTGGAAATGTAATGACCAAAAAGGTCCAATTTGTTTATGGAAAGTAAAGTAGCAAGAAAAAAGTCAGACAACATACCAGCTGAAGAAATTTCCAGTAAAAATTTACAGTCTTTGTCAATGCATTCCTTAATTAGTTGATAATCATTTTCAAGACCATCCCCAGATGATCCAGCCACCACAGCTGATGATCCATGTGGAATTATCTTCTGTATCAATGGAGCCACAACAGTAATTCGAAAGATTTCTTCTGCATTCTTGGTGTTATCTATAGCAGCATATGCACGTAAGCAATTGTAAATTGCAGTTGCATCACGGTGCTCCAAACCATTTACAAAGCAGTGTCCCAAGCTTGCATCTACTGTTAGGCTTGCATTCTGAAT
Source organism: Macrotyloma uniflorum (assembly GCA_016859785.1). Classification (NCBI taxonomy): domain Eukaryota; kingdom Viridiplantae; phylum Streptophyta; class Magnoliopsida; order Fabales; family Fabaceae; genus Macrotyloma; species Macrotyloma uniflorum. The sequence continues at coordinate 2,422,580 of BDMB01000016.1, forward strand.
CCTCTTCTCCATATTCTCAATAAAAGGAAGGTTCTGTACTGGCATAATAGAGAAAAAGAGATGAGCACAGAATGTATCAAGGCCTTAAACAAAAGGTCTATTTTACAATGAATCACAACTCAGAACAATAGTAGAAGACACAGAAAATTAAAATGAATAACTACATAAGCATCCATAAAACCTCCACAAAACTTCAAGGTCACATCTATCTATCGTTATAAAATGAATAAAAACATCAATTTTTACTTTCTGTCTACCACATATATTTGACAAACTCAAAAGGCTACTAAAATGCAGGACCTGGCAATGTGATTCTTAAACCAATTTTATTTCCAAAATATCACTTTACAACATAGATATTAGAATCTTATGATTCACAATTCAAATCTTACAATTAGATACATCTTGGCTATCTACCGATTTATATCTCAAGATAAATCTTAACTAACTATATCTTATGATACATGAATGAATCTACGTAAATCATATCACCGATACAATTCATAGGTGTTTACTTTTTCACCAATTCTAATGAAAAAAAATAAAAAAGTCATGTCAGCTTAAATTTTAAATGAAAAAGAATTTGAAAGAACACTTGTGATCTTACCCAATTTGATTATTCCACCTCTATTTGTCACTCACTCACTCATTCAATGCACATACTCTATAACTATTTAATTATTTGATTTCTGTTCTTCTAAAATAAAGACTTCACAAACTTAGATATAACTAATAGTTTTGTATTGTATGACTTTTGCTCAAGTTGTTTTATCTATATCCACTTTAAATTATTTACAAACACTATATATATTATCTATATGATATATTTAAAGTATTTTTTTCATTGTACCTAATCTTACGGTTCAAAAAGTTGCTTGGCAATTCACAATTTGAATCTCGATTTGATAACCTTACTTTACAAGCTTAAACTACCTTGTCTACACACAATTTAAGTCCACATCATCACACAAACCTCTAGTCAAATCCTAAAAAAACGGATTTGGCTTCTTTTCAATTATGCATCAAATTCTAGAATACTGTATGACAAGAAAAAGTTTCCCCTTTTGTTCGTGTAGAATGCCAATAAGCAGTATGTATACGTTAACCATGAGAAATAACAAGCAACACACCCAAAAATGGTATATCACTAGCTTCTTACCAAGCCTCTGCATCCAATTCCAACTCCATTTCCAGCTAAATTTTACTATCAAATGAGTTACAATATTTTGGCAATTGTCATTACAAGTATCAAACACAAAAATACACAGAACAATAAAAAAAATGGAAAAGAATTTAAAACAAACCTTTGCATGTGTAACATAGAACCTAAGTCTGTTCATCTCGCTCGCAATTCTTTCCAACAGCATGCTTTGAGTCTCTCTGATACTCATCTCATTCTCAACCTGCTGCACAGAAACTCCATTGCTCAAGTAATACCTCTCTGACAAATTTATATCTCCATTTGACCAATCCGTGGGTACACTAGGCAGCTCTTTTATTAGCTTCTCGACCTGCAATTATACAATAGGAAATTTTGAGCGAATGCCTTCTGTCTCAATCCCAACATTTCAAAAACCAATGCAAGACACAATCAAAACAAACACCACTTATCAAATGCAATGTACCTATAATTAATTTACCCAGCTCTAGAAGCCTCCATAGTGGTAATCAACAACCAATCTAAACCTAACAATGAAATTGACACTAGAGACCCTTGCTCACATTACACAGGTAAACAAAGAATAGCATAATCTACTGATCTTCCTACTCAACTGAACATCTTAGAATTTGGGTTTTGAGCCTGAAAACTACAAAACAACTTGTAAAGTGAGATCTGCACTCCACTTAATATCATAAGTTATTGTACCATCTCCATCACAGATCTCTCACATCAAATACAAGACATCTTGGGGGTGAAGTTTGCAGAACTAGACATGAAGATATGATCTGATAACACTCCGAAAACTAGTAACCCAATAGCTCTAATACTATCTCACAATTGCATTTGAACCTAATGAATCCTCACAGCCAGAATTGTCCTCCACTTATATAATCTACTTTATAATCAATAAATACATGACATAACAGTTAAGAGTGAGATCACACTAAGTTCATCCTGGAAAATTTTCACCAAAAACAGAATAAATGCCATCAGGAGATCTTGCATCAAAGATCCTAAATAGTCAATTCCATACCATTACATCTAACCAACAATTAGCGTCACAATTACGGTGCTACCTTAGAAACGACGTGAAACGTATCAAGGAGAAGCTCCAACGTCTCTCTAGCGGAGGCCGCCTCAGATCTTTGCTTCAAGCGGTTCTTAATGGAAACAAGCGAAACCTCGACGGATCCTCTGAACTGCTCAATCTTCTCCCGGAGCTCGACGAGCGGGGCCCGCATTCGCACCACAACGGCGTCGACGTCGACGAGCTTGGTACTGAGATTGACGAAATCGGCGTAGTCGCGGTTGATGAGGTCAATGAGTTCGTGGTTGAGGGAAGAGAGGTAGTTGTTGAGCTCGGAGCGGAGCGTGTCGAAGGGGACGAAAGTGCGAAGCTCCGAAATGTACGATTCGGAATCGAAATCCGGGGAGAGGAACGAGGCCGGTTTGAACCACAGCGGGTGGGCGTCGAGGGGATCCGAGAAGAGGTCCGTGGCGGATCTTGGTGGCGCCGGGATCGGATCCGCCATTATGATTCGCTCGGTCTGGTTGTTTGTGCGTGATTGGCTGAGAAAAACGGATACGTTTTTTGTTGCGACTTGAAATTTGGAATCACCAACTGCAACTGTTCGTAGGCCTACCGGAGTGTCCCTCTTCTCACTCTAATCTTAAACTCCGTGGCCAATTTTACGTTTTATACTCTCTTTTTTTTTTCGATATTATTTTTCGGTAAGTATTTTTTTCTGATATTATTATTATTGGATAATGTAAATATACAAATAAAGAAAAGTATACTCTTTTATTAACTATTTCATCTTTGCTTGTTTTCTTTTCATGTTAATGTTTATCTTTATATCTATATATATATATATATATATATATATATATATATATATATATATTTTACATTTAGTTTTCACACTAGCAATCTTGATATTATACTTTACAAATTATTTATTTTCAGAAGCAATTACTAATATTTGGGAGACCAACATTCTATAATCAAAGTGATATGATAATGGTAAAAAACACATAAATTAATTATAATGGTAATGTAGAATATTAATAACTAGCATATAATCTAAAAACATAATATAAGAATAAATCATGCAAGAACTATATTTGTGGGATTTACTATGACTTGTTGATAATATTTATAGGGGCGGATGAAATAATACATTCTTACAGTGTTATATTTTTGTAGCAAAAGTAAGTCTCCATTAACCTTACTCAAAATATCAAAGAATGAATTTATCTTTTACAACTCATCAATCAATGTTGATTTATACATATTAACTAACACATTTTTTATCGAAGTAATTCATATAAATTTTATATTATTACATCATCATTAAATAATTCACATTCGAAAAAAATTTAAAAATTGTATTATTTTATATTTTTTAATTTAAATTTAATTATAATATATAATAATATTTATTAATAAAAATTATTTGAAGATTTGTTTAGTGAAATAATTTTTAATATTTTTTAAATAATTTATTATATGAATCAAAAAATTAATAAAAAGTTATTTGAAATAATTTATAATTTATTTAAAGTATCTTCAATTGGAGTATTTTGTAAATATTTTTGCTAAAGTATTTTCTACATCATGAAGAACGGAATGCATAAAAAAAAAGACAAAGAGAGAAGTTTATTATAATTCTTGTAACAAATATAAGAGTAAATCACAATGAACCAATCACACAATCAAATAGAAGAATATAAAGAGGATAATAAAATTTATATTGATTCAACCACCAATCAAGTTATACTTGAGACTTTTCTATTAAGAGTGTGCAAATATAACAAAAAATTGTTTACTCAACCGAAAACACAACATTGTTTACTCCTATGACCGACTAAGGATCACATACCTTGCATACTTAAGAAAACACCATCTCTAAGAACCTAGGAAGCCTTATTACTAGAACAACCATGGAAACCTACCCTTGTTCACAGAACAAGCAAGTCAAAGGCTAAATGCTACTCTCTAAGTGAGAATATAACCTTGATCAAGTATTGATTCAAGAGAAAATAGTAAAACCCAAATTAATCTTTAAAAAAAAATGTTCTTGAAAAAGAATTGTTATTTATATAATAGTTTTAAAGGTAAATCACCATTAATCACAAATTAACTTATTGAATATTTCATTTAATAAAAGATAATAAATAGATATGATCAAATTTTAATTAAAATCTCGCATTATTTATTAGGAAACGATTTTGTTTCTTACAAGACAAAACTTTACTTAAAACTCAATACCTTTGTGGGAGTCAATTTGAAAAAGGAAGAAACAATTTCTTTCACCATTTAAATTTTACTTTAACTTTTTATTATAAACTTAAAATTTAGTATTAATGTATTTATTTATTACTTTTGAATTTCTTTTTTTATATTTCACACTCATTTTAAACCTTGCATCAAACTTATAAAAGATTGGAAATTGTCATACAAAAACATCACGCGGGCACTGAATATTCTTGGTTTTATATAATTCATGTATAAAATAAAATAAAAAAGCATTAAATAAAAGTTAAGGTATTCGCAAGTTGAATTGATTTGGATTTATGATAAAATTAAATTTATATAAATTATATTTAATTAAATGTAAAAAATAATCGATCCATATGAACTGAATTAAATCCGTTAAATCCATATGAACAATCATCGGCTTATAAAAAATATTTTTCAAATTTTAATTTTCACCTATCTATTTTATATAAATTTTAAATTTTATATTAATGTAAATTTAAAATAGTCTAGTTTTTAGTAACTATTTTATTTAAGAAGCTTGATTTGTCTACAACTATCACTATACACATAATTAATTTCATGAATTAAAATATATGAAACAGTTTACATAATAAAATAAAAGATAAATAAATCAAAACATTTGTCATTAGATATAATTATAAGAAGAAAAAAAGTGAAGCAAAATTTAATACATTAATAAAAAAAGTTAAATGTTGATTTGATTGCTTCGAATTGGTGGTAATAATAATAATCGGTTTTATTCAAATTTAAAGTAAAAAGAACTGATATCCAAAACAATATAAATTAATTTAATTGGTTCGGAATGACGAATTCTTCGGATAAATCCGATCCGATGAGGAGTCGAATAAAAGATGTATCTGTAACACTTTAAACATTTCATAATTGCAGAATCCAAATAAAATTCTTCATCAATAGCAAGCATCCCGCAGGAATCAATTAAAGATGGCTCTACCACGTATGGTGTGTACATAAAAGTAATAAAACAGATAGAGACAGGATCTAAATACTTATTATTCCAGCAGATTTCGATAGAGAAAAAGAGACAACAAATATATGCACAGGATAACCTCACTATTTCATCTAGTAGGAGACTTTTATAACTTGAAAAAATAAAAATAAAAAGATGTTCTTTTGGGATGAGGAACAAAACAAAAATAGCGGGAACAGAACAAAATTCTGGAAGGCTTCCCTACTTCCAAAACCCATCATCATCCCAAATGTACTAAAATGACTTTTTAAATAAAAAAAAAAAAAACTATATTTCATTTTTACCAACGAAATGGCTCAACAGCAAACCCCTGGGAAGCCATAAAAATGGGCAAACTATAAATGTGCAGGCTACAGGAGATGGAGGCAGCACTGGGGGTAAAACTTGTCAGCTAAAAAAACACTCACATGAAATAGCTGAGTGCTTTCTTTACTCTTGAACCCCCTTCTCCATATAGTTCATTCCATTGTAAAAGCTCAGTCATATTTACTGATTCGGAAGAAACACTTGCACAAACCTGCGTCCATAAATGTAAAAATGTATTACTAAAAGTGAAAGGTGAGAGAGCTCAGAGGTCGGAGAGGGCTTTGGCTTTGGTTAATTGGAATTTCATTTCATACCTGCTGATGAGCATATTTGAAGTCTTCCATGTTTAATGATCTGATGTCCCCACTGCTACATAATGCTGGAGCTGGTTGACCTTCTGCTAGAGCAGCAACACGTTCCTGTCATGCATCAAACAAAATAAGCAAGCATTAGTTTCTTTTAAACATAAAACATATTTTGTAAGGATACTATAATTCCCTTTCATAAAAGGACTGACTAACTTAATCAGGAATGTGCTCAAAATCTAAGATGATCAAGAAATAAAAAACTATCCAGGTCTATTATTGAAATGTATCAACTAAGGTCATAATTTTATAGATCACATACAAATAGCATGTAGACTTCACGGAATGATTCATGCATTCAACCCATAGATACCAAGCATAACACTAGCATACAGAAGAGTCATACCTTTTTTTCCTTCTCTAATATCTCTTTAATGGGCCGATGTGCTGCAGTAACACATAAATTCTGCAGTACAAAAGCAAGAATCAAATATTGACAAAAAGTTGCAACATTAATGATAGGAACTTGGGTATTATGTAGTGCCTAAATCCCACATTGAGTAGTCTGGAAAGCTCGGTGAAGTATTTAAGGGCTTGGTCCTTCCCTCTTAACAGCTAACTTTTCAGGGTGCATTTCCCAAGTGCTTAGCTACTTATCAATTAATTTCTAAAGGATAGGCTAACAAAAAAAAACGGCAACCTTAAGATCACTTCCAGAATATCCGTCAGTCATAGTAGCAACTGCATCCAAATCAACATCAAGAGACAATTCCTCTTTGGCCAGTATAACTTTCAATATTTTTGCTCTATTAGGAGCGTCAGGCAAATTTACCATTAATCTGCAGAAAAGAAATATTTAAGAAACTTAATATGCTAGGTCTCCTCCCAAGTTAACAAAGCAATTGAAAGGGGAATTGTAGCAAAATTGAATGAGGTATTCACCTTCTTGGCATCCTTCTTATAACAGCTTCATCTAGGTCAAAAGGCCTGTTAGTAGCTGCCAGCACAAGAACACGCTCTGTTTCTTTCGTACGTAAGCCATCCCAATTGACCATGAATTCATTTTTCATCTTTCGCATGGCCTCATGCTCCCCTGGGTTTTCCCTCCGACCCAACATGCTATCAACCTAAAACAAGGCTAGAAAAGTTATATCCAATGAATCAATACAAAATAATTCCCTAGTTAAAAGGCTTACCTCATCAACAAATATAACACTAGGAGAAATTTTACTGGCCAGAGAGAAAACAGCCTTCACGTATTTCTCACCCTCACCAAACCACTAAAGCAAAAAAAAAGCAAGATATGAGTTAATATGCACAACAAACTGATAAAGGTGAGATCAAAATACACTAAGAGGGGGACAAATTTAACCTTAGATGTAATACTTGACATAGAAATGTTGATGAAATTTGCACCAGCTTCAGTAGCAATAGCCTTTGCGAGCATTGTTTTACCTGTTCCAGGGGGACCAAATAATAGGATACCTTTGCAGGGCTGCACAGAAGGTAATTCAGAGCTGAGATAGCAGAATATCATCAAAGTTATATATGATTTATTAATTTTTGTATGCCAAAAAGAAATATTTAATGATTATGGAAAATAAAGCTCCAAAATTTCTCTAAAAAACCTATCAAAGTTGCCTTTTAGCTTTTACACTTAATGGAAACTTTCAAACAACAAATAAGCTGCAAATCCTGCAGAATGCAGAGGCCAATATCAGATATTGGTGAGACAAAGCCTAGATGTCAAGTAGGCCAATCAAACATAAAACATGGCAACTGAGTTCCACTTCCTTGTTTTCTTGACCTTTAGAGTGGGGATAAAGGAAGAACACTAAAAGTTTGATGCAAATTAAAATATAACAAAATAAATCAATCAAATCAACACAAATAGACAACCAACAAAAAGAGAAGAAGCAAAAAAGTGTTAAACATTAAAACAAATTTCAATCTGTAAAGGAAGTGAACCTTGGTTAATTGCCCCTTGCAAAAAAGCTCGGGCCTCTGTAAAGGAAGCATCACCAACTCCTTCAATGTATCCTTGACCTTTTCAAGAGCTCCAATATCATCAAAGGTAACATCAATGTCACTAGGTGGAATAACGTCAGCCAAAAGCCTCTTTTCAAATTCATTTTCAGTTACAACATCCTGAACAAGCAACACGATTTAGAAAACAATGTTTATGAACTCTCCCAAAAGAATAACTGATAAAAACTAAAAGGCAAAGCCGGAATGACATGAAATCTAAGTCACGAACAATCACCTTAAGAGATTTCTTCAGGCTCTTGGACTCATTCTGGATAGACTGCAAGATCCCAATTCCATACTGAATGCTGGAGGAATGCCATATGACATCACAATTGTAAAATACTATCACCTAAATATATTATATCTCAAATAACAAGCAGTCTAAACTAGCAATTACCTCTCACACGACAATACAAGCTTTGAATCAGGCTTAGCTTCCGAATTCTGCATGAGGTGGTGACTTAAAGCCCAACCAATTATCTTATCTGCATCTGCAATGTGGCAAACATTATATAGGAGAGAGATTCTAGAGAAACCCTATAGCACTGAATGCTCAGAACATACTTTCATTTGTAAGTGTCTGATCCTTAATGCATAAGGTCTCAAGTCCTTCACATTCCATTCCACATCGTCCCAAAACCTATAAATAAAATTAGCTATGATTACTGAAAATTTAAAACATCACAACTGCAACTGTAAACAAAAAGAATCAACGTTAATATTATGATTCAGTTCAACAATCTGTGTGAAGTAACCTATTATGCACCGTTATTCAAACAAAATAATTTACTTCAGGTACTTGACTTTCAACTAAATCTGAATTCATAAACTGAACCTCAAAATTATAATAGTTATTCGATGACTTCCATTAAAACAGACCAAATAAATTAGATGTCTAAATTCTCCTATATATACAAGAAATTACAGAATCAAGTAAAGGCAATAATAGATTCTATCTAACTTCTCAGTTTATTAAATTTATACAAAAACAAAGTTCAAAGTAAAACGTCAGCCATGAATTGAAACTTTGAATGGGCAAATTAGGCAAAACAAGAGAGATAACAGAGACAAGGTAAAACCCTTAGAAAAAGAAATTCCAGACCCGCCAAACGCCCTTCCACAACTATGGTGATGATCATACAAGCAAAGGAAACAAACTTTCATGGGTAAACATAACTTGTATTGGATGTTCAACTGGTATCCCATCCATTCATATACAAATCATACTTCGAATTACTTAGTACCACAACGAAATAATTGGATGTAGGAGAGTGCTATGTAGCCTCCAAAAATATTTTTTACACAAAATATGCAGATGTGATGATACAAAAGCCTTTCAATTATGCCGAATAAATTTAATTTACAAGCAAACACAAGGCACTCACTGCACGCAAATGATGTAAATTTCCTTTGATTTTGAGAGTCTCAACATCTCGATCCAGTTGCTGCTTCCACGATGCTAGAAGAGCCTCATCCTATACCATAAAATATATTATTAATATTGTATAAGGAGAACAAAATTCATGACAAATATTCCAATATGTATACCTGAGGCATGTGAATTGTAATTTTATTTGGGAACAGCTTAGTCAAAGTTCTATTTGGTTTTGGAACTTCCTTCCCTCTGTCATGCAATCGTCCAAAACTATCCTGAAAAATTTGAAGAAGCGTTACAATTATTTCACTAAGAAAGCTCAAAAGTAATATTAGTAGGTCACAGGTAAGATGCGTAATACACAAAAGTACAAACATATCTCAGCAATTCCTGTTTCTATCTTCCAAATAGAAGTAATAAAAGTGAAAAGGATATCAGTCATTACAGGGAAAGCCAAGTCAAGAAGGGCAGTCTGATTGCTACCAAATTTTGTAAAAAGCAAACCACCAGGATGTGACTGCAGGGAAAAAAAGTTATGTATCAATTAAATAATCACTTATGAAGAAATTTAAACCAGAGAAGGAAGTAAATTCCATCAATTAAATATATAGATATTCCAGGCTGCATCATATTTCACAACAACAAACGTCATTCACAATCAATACAAAGCAAAATGATACAGAAAGCCCAAAACTACTAAAATAAATGTTTCTTTGGAGACTGATTAATTTATTCTTTAAACAATGCAATAAACCAAATTATATCATACAAAGATTTCCAGGGTATATTGTGTTAGACTGTAGAGCTTCAACGCTTCTAATGCCTTTCTATGCATGGCAACAAGGTAATCTCTAATTGTCAATTGCACCCAAAAGTGGTGGTATAGCAGAATCACATTGTCAGGTGGCTCCTGGAAGCTAACAACTGCTGCAGTTTAGAATTTATCCGGATTCTCCCAGCACTTTCAAACATGTGAAAACAGTTTTCTACATAGTGCTGACTTCTGCAGCCTTGTTCTGTTCCTTAGATTCAAGCCATCCCTTATGCCTGTAGCCACTTCCAGTGAGCCAATTACTATTTCAAACCTCCCAGTAAGTACAGCCTTAATCTGATCTGTCCCTGGTAGTTCTTTCCTTTCATCTCTCTGCCTTGCTAAACGGCCATTTACTGTCATGCCTATCATTTGTTGTTATGGCATGCATATTAAGCTTCAAATTCCGACTTTAGATCACTAATTACAAATGACTTTAATTTTGTTCATTTTTCAGCATGTGTGAAGTTTAAATTACGAAATATGCATCTCAAAACTTCATAATAGTGGTCTTCCAGCCTATTCATAATAGTGGTCTTTCAGCCTACCTGCTGTAGCATTTGTTGGGTCAGCTGCTCCACATTATCATGTTAAGAAAAGGTTATATAATGTAAATCCCTATATTATTTGAGGATTTCCAATAGTCCCTATATTTTCAAACTTTTACACAGATACCTAGAGCGTGAATGACTTGTACTTATTCCGTATGCTTAAAGCACTGAGTGTTACTTTTATGATATTAGAATCAAGGAATCAATCAAAATTTTATGAAATTTCTAGCTTTTTGGGTCCCTAACATCCAAAAAAATTCTGAATAGGGTCCTGTTCGGATAAACTTCTTCATAGACACTTACAGAAGAAAAGATAAAGGTATAAATTGAACTTCTCTCATAAGCTAAAATCAACTTGTACACTAAACATATATAGCTATTTTCAACTAACTTCTTCAAAAGCTAAGGTGAACAAGTCCTTATAGACATGTTTATCCAAACATAACCTAGGACTCCCAATTGAAAAGTTAGTACAGAGGTATTTACAAACTTTAAAAACAGAGACCTAAATGAAAATTGCAATCTAAGGTCCTATTGTTTAGGGATTAGGTTGGCCAAAAACATTATACCTTCTCCTTACGACTGTCATTTTGAGTGTGAGAACCTATTACGACCACATTGTCTGGAAGATTTTCAAGCCTACTTTTAAAAGCATATGAATCTCCGTTTCCTACAATAGACTTCTCAGCATCTTTCATGAACAAAATGAATGGTGCATTTCTACTCTCACCCAAAACAACCTGAAAAAAAAAAATCAAATATATATCGGTAATTGTAAGATTGAAGCCAAAATAATTATTTAAGCACAATCTTAAGACTACAAGCCAGGGTAAATGGCGCCAACCTCAAACAACGAATGAATGAGTAATTTGTCCAGTTCTTCTACGGCACTGCTTTCCAAGCGAAGATCAGTGACTGGAAACATAAAATAAGTAAGATACAAGACTATATAATATATGGATCAAAATACAAGAATATACAATATCTAAAGATATAAAAGTGGTATTAGAGAAGTAGCGCATTACCATTGCAGAAAAATCCTTGACCTCCCTCACAGGCACCACCAAGATCAACTCCATCAGGTATAGGTTTATCAAATCTCACACCAATTTTAGACAAGGGATTATCATCAAATAGTAAGACTACCTTCCCCCGACTTCCATTAGACGGTCCCCTATATATGAAATCACTAATAAAAATTATAATAATAAAATAGAAACATTAGCAATTGAGCATAGCTATCAACCCAAACAGCAATGCAGACTGGCTGGCCCCAAAAGTTCTATTGTGGGACAACATATAAAAGAACTGCCACTATACCAAAGAAATACTGAAATAATAGTTATATTTTACCAAAATAATCTGGTTTAAAGACCACACTTAAAAAACAATATACCACTACATGGTTTACCTTTAACAAGGAAATTACCCTGTTCAAAACACACAACAATCTGACACCTCAACTTCCCTCGAGATCTATCACACCACATATATAAAAACACTATATCTGTCACACCATATAATTTAACTTCCTAAACAGAAATAAAACAAATATTACTTCCAAATCATAATTGCCTTCGAGAACTTAGCCTATCAAACTATAAACAAATTAATGTTAAAAAAAATAAAATTAATCAAACATAGAGGCATATTCATATTTAAAAAGTCAGTCATAAAAAAAAGTTTAGGTTGAGCAGCTGTGCAGAGAGTGAATAAAAAAGGAGTGTGACCTACAATCTGAAACAGAGAAATGTGAACAGAGGGTGAACAACAGACAGGTTACATATGGTAGCATTGCCATCAAGCAGCATGGGACTGGAGACCAGGAGTTTCGACGTAAAGTCAGGAGGAATGAGCATACTACAGGAGATCACAAGGCATACCACACAGGTTTCCAGATGTACAAAGGGATGCTTCAAACCTGAATAATGGATGAAAAGGGAAAAGGAGGGCTGGCTTTTGACTTTCTGAATGACAGGGATATGTTAACAATACCAAAATGATTGGGTTGGAAAAATCAGACAAAAATTCGGGGAGGGGGGGGAGTGGGGCTTTACCTTGCAGGATGTAATAAGGGAGAATAAAAGCAATTTTTGCCATGAATCACAACACGGAAGGCATGATATAAAATCACTGTGATCAGAGATCTGTAGTGGCCTCTAGTCACACAAAGCACTGAGACAGAGATACTGCCTTTGAATCAATGCTCAACTGATAACGATATGATTTGGAGTTCGTGAAAATGAAGAAATGATTGAAGGCAATGTTAATTAGGGATGAAAGTTGTTACAATAAGGCTGTGGTTGGAATAGTTGTGAAAACTAAATTAAATTATTTTAATAAACGATTATAATCATAATCAAATTTTATTTGGGTAAGTTTAGCAAAAAGTGGTTCTAAGGTAATTAATTTTGTTTAGAAACAAAAAAAAATCAGCTTTCACAACTTAAAGAGCGTGCAAGAAGCTGAAAAGAAAGGAAAAGAACTGTTGAAAAATAATCAGCTACAGTTTTTCAGACTCATAATAACAGCTTATTTTTTCCAAAAAAGAAAAAGAAACTTCTTACAAATTTCAGCCATTGTCCCAAACATACAGCACAATGAAATAACAAATAACCTTTCCAAAACATGCTCTAAATGTTTCAGACAAAAATAAAGGAAAAACAGAATGTGGAGGAATGAAACAGAAAAGAATAGTTGACCTATAATTTGTTATAGATTAGAGAAGCTGCAGCGAAAACAAAAATAACAAAGTTGCAAATAAAATTCTGAGTAGGCAATCTTAGAACATCATTTTAAGAAAAATTAGCATACTGTGAATATACAAAACTTTTTTTCTCCACTTTCTCGTCATTCATTTCATTTGTATGAAGTCCAAATAGGATAAAATAAAATAAATTTATAATATCTAATTTTCGTCACACTAATTCCATTTCAACTCATTTCTTTCCCATCAAAGGGGTCTTGGGTTCAAATCCTAAAAGCAGCCTTTCCACGTACTGGGGTAAGGGGGGCTTCACGCACTAAGTTACAATTTTTACATCTTTCCCACCACATTTTTGCCCAAACACGGGTTGAAGTTGCACCCAATAATGTGAAGAACAGGAGAGAGACAGAGACAGACAGAGAGTTATACATAAAAGAATACAAATATGTGAATATGCAGTCTCAGTTTGTAGCACCATCTCTAACTTAACAACCAAAGGATTGATTGTAATTCCAATCCTTTACCCCAGTGCAATCACCATAAAGTTTTTCTCCTCTACCCTGTGCTGTCCAAATCTACCAACAGGGATATACTCATTCGTTTTCAATTAAATAGAAATTACCGTCATAATCAAAGAATGTGCAGTTACATTTTGATGGCATGGCATATAAAGGTCCATCTATTACACTACTTTGCCATACATAAAAAGTTTGGCCTGCATAAGTATTCATGCTAGCTTGGGCTCTATAGTTCAACTGACATGCAAAATAAAGTACAAAACATCTGTATCCATGAAACAAATCAGTTCAATTATGTTTTCAACAAACTCATACCTTGAAGATGTCTGATATACACCACAAGAAGATGAACAGCTAAATTTCACCCTATCACCTGTATGATAATGTATAGAAAATACAAACAGCTTAAGATGAAAATATTAAGCACACGCACTGACATAAGACAGTGCATATATTTAAAATTTAAATGCATAACATCATAAATACATATAAGTTTCAAGATTGATTAAATCTTGATAAATGTCATGTGTATGTATATACCAAAATGAAATGAAAAGGCCAGAGCAAATGAATTGATATATGACAAGCACACTTCTTATTATTATTTTTATTATTAAAATTTGCTTAAGAGTTAAAACTGACTCAACCACTGAGTGATATTCATCTCACAAATTCTAAATGGCCATGTCCCAGCCATGTTGAATCTGAAAAAATAATAACTTTTTGATTGAGTACACACGTTATATACATGTTCAACATAAGAATGTCGCCCCAAAAGCTATGCTTTATGTAAAACCAAAGCAAAGCAGAAGAAATGTAGAACAGCACACACCTAATTTGAACAAGCAACTTTTAGCTGCCCCAGAGGTGGATGGCATGTTATCAGTTTCCAACTTAGGATGAGACTCAAAGCCCAATGTAGGTGCATTTGAAGAGCTAGGTGTCTCTGTTTCAGTAGCTGATGGATCCACGCTCCCAGCCATTTGTGTACCTGTAGGACTTTGTCTAGTGCTGCTTAAGGATTTTTCAGCATTTAATCCATCTTTGAGTAGCTCAGCTTCCTTGGAAGATAAACCCTATTATAACACAACAAATGAAGATTCTTGTCAGAGTTTTCAGCAAAATATATTTCAAGAACTTGGTGCAAAAAGGAAGCCTTATCTTACACCCAAAAGCAAATGACTATCAAATATGAGCAGCTTAGCTCCAAAGTATTTTGCAAGAGCTTTTGCCAACATCTCCTGATATATTTCAGACCCTGCAACCAGCAAAACTTGGCTATTAAGGAAACAAATACTTACAGAAAAAGACAGAGAGAAGTAATGTAATAATATTCGCACACCTGCAGGTCCTGAGAGCAGAATACGAGGGTTTATAGTTGTAAGATCTGCAGTAAACTTTTCATGTTCTTTATGCCTTAGGTGCATAAAGCAAGCAGCCACCAAGACATTTTTGGTACTCTCACTACACAAAGACATGAATAGAAACATAAATACGGTACAAATTAATAATCCATCAAATAAAAGAGTAAAAAAAATAGCTTCAAGCACCAACACTTGAAAGACTCAATCAAATTACACAAATTAACATAGCCTTAATATCATTTAAAATTTTAAAAAATCATATGAACCCCAGCAAATAATTTTAAATTAAAAGTGAAAGTTATGTCCTAGGTTCTTAACATTAAATATGTAGATATTATAAGAAAACAAAAACATGAAAAGTGAAAGCAAATAATAAATTTAAAATGATCACTGAACACATGGATAAATTCAAATATATTGAAAAAAAAGGTTGCCACAGGAAACGTGTTTTTAGGAAATTTTTACGCAACATAACAATAGATACAAAACAGAGGAAAAGTATACCTTAAATAGTAAGGGAAGTTGTCAAAAGAAACATCCATCTCTTTCCCATCCAGTATAGCAGCATGAACATCTTCTTTAAACACTGCACAGCGCACAGATGTACCCAATGATGCAGCCTGCATGTCCAGCATCCCATTTCTTTCTTCCAACACCTGTTTACAGATACTTTTGCTCAATTTCAGTTTACAACTAGGTCGAGCTAAGATCCTGAAGAAAGGCCTTAGGAAATCATTCACCCCAGAGAGTTTTACATTGCCTGCCTCTGCACCAGCATCAGGATTGCAATCCATTGTTGAATTCTTCTCGTTTGTTTGAGCATCTGCTGCTTTATCACTTTGCACATTTGGAGTTGACTCTGAGCCATCAAGCTCAATTTCTGTACTATCATGATGAACAGGTTGACTAGAGACATCAGTACCCTGGTGAGGTTTACTAGAGGACTGAGTTGGAGATTTCCATCTTGTAAGATCCTGTTTGATGGAAAGAGAAGCCAAAATAGAGGCACCGGCCACAGCTGACGGGTCTCCACTTTTCCTTTCAAGCGGCAGAAATTTCCCAACACCACTTGGAACTTCTGCACCCCTAATTGCAACCTCAGTATTTAGTTGCTGGAAAATCTAATTTGAAAGTTAATTAAGAAAAACCACCTATATAAATGTAAGTTTAAAAAATAAACCGACTAGAGAAAAAGAAACAAATGATAATTCAGAAATTCTATAACTGATACTTCTCAATGAAACACATTCAACAGAACAAATGAAGAGGATACATAAGAATGATTTCCAAGAACACCAAAAACCACTTCATCACCCGAGTTAAGCACACAGCAGGTATTCTTCTTGACATGCGTCCCATTTACTAGCACAGATCCTTTGCTACCCGTACTTTCTAGCACAGCTACACCATTTCCGTCACCCTGATCATATTCAGAAACAATAGTAATCAAACTGCACATACATATCCTACCATATTCATCTCAAATAACTAAAAAAAATAAAACAGCAGAAAAATCAATCCAAGCTCCAGATTCCATAAAAGTATTTACAATCGGTATAAGAAAACTTTCATAGTAGAAACCGGGTACAATGATCCACTAACATGCGCATACTTTTTAGCACAAAAAAGAGCCTAACCACACACAAAGTGTACTCAATGATCCAAAGCTTCATGGAGTAAACCTATATATAGACTTCAATGTACCTGGGTGTGCTTGATCTTGCATAAATTTCCACTTATAGTTTGATCCTTCAGTGCAAAGTTGCAACTTCTATTAGAACCAATCGTGAAATTGGGTATGCAAACAGCAACATTAGGATTCTGCAGCAGTAACACAAATTCCAAGTTAAAAAGTTGTGAACTAAACATAAACACCACGTGCTTCACGTGGAGTGAACACTCAAAAGCGAGAACAGTTTCTACTACATTCGAAACTTTTCTGATTCCCTTCACTCGTTTGAACACGAATATACCTGTGCAGACTGAGACAAGAACCTGCACCACGGTCCTCCCTCGATATTCGGATTCTGTTTCTGATATACACTCCACGAAGAGAAGGACGGACCTTCATAGTACAACGACGGAAAAAAATGTTCGAATCAATTCATAACACAAGCAGCGATTCTGAAACTAAAAAAAATTAAAACAAAAAAAAACTAAAAATTTTAGAATACTAACATGCAGCATCAGCAATCGGCGCCGTGACCGGCATAGCCGGCGTAGCGTCACACTTGCCGGAGCTCACTCCATCGGCGGTACCCGCTCCGGCGATCTGAACGTCGCCAGAGCCACATTCTCCGGGATCAGGCACGGGCTCCGGAGTACATAAATCCTTTGAATTCTCCGCCGGTGTCGGCACCGGTTTCTCCGACGAACCGCCATTGTCGACCTGAAAAAATTGAAACAAATCGAAACGCCTCAATCGCAGAAAGCGACGCTAAGTAAGGGTTCCGACGCCGGAAATCTCCGAAAGCGAAGCGTCCGGAATAAAGTGAATCGAAAATAAGAAGGACAAGGGAAAGGGAAGAAGAGGAAGAAGAAGAAGAAGAAGAAGAGGAAGAAGAAGAACCTTTTGACGCTTCGGCGAAGGAGGTTTACTTTCCGATGAGGAAGATCTTTTGGAGTTGTTGGCAGAGAGAGATCCACTGCGTCTCGTCGAAACCATGCTTCGTTCTTTTCTCTTCTGCTTCCTTCTTTCTCCTATTTTTCAAGGAGAGGGGATATCAATGATTTTAATGATTTTACGTTTCCTTCTTTTTCATGGAAGTTAAATTATAAACTTTTTTTATTTATTAATCGCCTTTTTAAATTGCTCCTACCACGCGATACCATGTGCGTAAGTTAGTATTTTTCCCTTTGATGGTTGCGCAGTTTAGCCAGGTACGTATAGGTGTCGTGTCCATCATTATAATACGCTTTTTTTTATATAAAAATACTACTAATTCGACAAAACTTTGTACAATTTATTAATATTTGACTAATTATGAGCAACCAGTGACAGTAACCACATTTTTACACTGTCAAACACTGGTTTTCATATTTGTATTGATTAAAATTTACTAAAAAATATAATTAAGATGAAAAGAAAGATTTATTATTAAATAAAATAAATTATAAGATTTTAATAATTTAAATCAATAAAAAAGAATATAATAAAAATATGTTATTTCTGTCTATTTTCTTAGTAGAATACGTGTTGTAACCTCTCACAACACTGGTTTGGTAGCTGAGTTTTCTTTTCTGAAGTGAATTCTGAGTCGTCTGACTCTGACTCTGCTTCTGTCTTGTATTCATTACATCGAATTTTGACACGCTAGTCTGACGGTCTCACCGGTGAAGTAAATCAATGCTCAGTCATATACAGATGTAGTATGCTTACTTTTTCTTCACCTTTGTCTCAGAAAGAGCTTAATCATGTTTCTCAACAAAACAATTATTTTCTCATATTTAGACATAAAACAACTCTTACCAACCAAATCTTTTGCAGATTACTTTAATGTTTTGCAACCTTTTTTATCATTTGTTTACAAGTTGCCTTCAAATAAAATTGAGAACAAAAAAAAAAAATATATATATATATAAACACTTTATATTATTTATTAAAATATTTTTTTTATACTTTTATGATAATTATATTCAAAGTTATACTGATAATAACATAAAATCATTTAATATTATTAATGCATAATTATTAGAATAAATTACACTGATTACTTGTAGAATTTTATAGAAATACACAACATATTTCATTTTTTAATATTTATAATACTTTTTATACGAAGATACTTAGTATGGTATTTTTCAAATAATAAAGACAATTAGTGTAATATTTGAAAAAAAAATGTCAGTATGATACTTTTAAAGAAGTGAATAAATTGATGCAAAAATAAAAACAGAAAATATGTATATAATTTTAGAAAATCTTAGAGATGATTAATATATAATTTACTCGAATTTTAAAACTCTAGAAAATTAATCAAAACTGTATTAGTTAGCAGCTGGAGTTATAAGCATCAGTGTTGACGTCAACATAAATATGTTCCGATGCAAATATTCCAATGCAAACATTTTTTTTATCTAGATTCGAACTTTTTCCTTTTATGTGGATTCAGACTCTTTTTTTTCTTGTTTATCAGATAAATGTTTGGATTGTGATCTTCATATGTCTAGTGTAATTAAATATGAATAATTAATATTTTTTCCAAACTTATTATGATTAATAAAATAAGTGACTATTCTTTAAAATAAAATAAACTAATTACACTATTAACATGAGAAAACCTAAAATCATAAGTTTTGGAAGGAATGATCAGGGAAAAAGTGAAAAGAATAGAAATTAAAAAAAAAAAATGGTGATTCACAAAAAAAAAAATCCCATAATACTCGTTAAAGTTTGGATTGTATTAAAGACTAAATTACAAATACATAATTTAATTTAAAGTTTATTTAATTCACTTTATAATTATAATTATATGTTTATATTAATTAAATGTAAAACTGAGTACTTTAAAAACACTTTTATATTTCTTTCATATTTTTGTTTAATGAAATTAGTGAATATTTTACAAAGTGAAAAAATAACAGTGAAATTATTTAAGAGAATCGTATATTATTTTATTATTTATTATTTATTTATAATTTTATAAAATAGATCAAAGTACTGAATTCTGATTAAAGTGATAATTAATTTTTTTTTATCTAATAATATTGATTATATATAACTAACGTAATTAAGGTAAATTTAAAATAAATAGTGAGTTTTACGAATTAATTTGAGTAGTTCTCAGATTAATCTGAAATTTTTCGGATTAATCTTAATAAATATTTAAATTATTTTTAATTAAAATAATTTAAGAATAAAACGAAAAGTTACATATAATAACATGAATAATTAAAATTTTATATTAATAATATGATGAAGAAATAATTCTAATTAATTTTAGAAAACACGTTAAAATC
Source organism: Macrotyloma uniflorum (assembly GCA_016859785.1). Lineage (NCBI taxonomy): Eukaryota > Viridiplantae > Streptophyta > Magnoliopsida > Fabales > Fabaceae > Macrotyloma > Macrotyloma uniflorum. The sequence goes on from BDMB01000016.1 coordinate 2,442,937, forward strand.
ATAATTCACCTAAAAAGTAGTTAACAAATATTTTATAAGAATTTTGTTCTTTATAAAACAAAACAAATAATGATATTTTTGGATTTAATAATCATAAAAATCAATCTAGAGTTTTTAATATAAACATATATTTATAATTTACTAACTGAAATTTGAGAATAAAATGCATTTTCAGTTTACATGTTAATTTAATATAATTAATATTTATATAGAATGACAAAGTGTTGTTAGATTTTCCTTCCTCATTTAAAAATAATAATTAATAATTAGCGATCAATATTTGTAATTAGCATCTAGTCAAACTTATCAATATATGTAAAAAAAATACATAAGTATAAATTATTAAAGTATTTAACAATTATAATACCATACAAAAACATTTTATGGTGAATGTGGAGTAGATATATTATATTTGAAAAATAGTTGAAACGTTGACTTCATTGGTTGACTTTTAAAAATAACTAATAAAATGAAAACACTTTAATCTTTATCTCAAATACTACATCAAATCAATTTGATGATTGTAAAGGTGTATTGACATGGTGGATACAGAATCATGTTTTAGTTGACGAATTTGGTTATTTTGGAAACTTTCATTTATCCAAGACCAGAAACATTTAGTAACATTAAAAACGTTACTATATCATTATCCCAAATGGTGGCTAAAGTTTGTGATGCTTTATGCAGACATTGCATGTTTGTTTTTGTTTCACACGTTCACAGCATTGTGGATGTACCCATTCAAAATAACGACAGTGACAACGCTCATTCTATTACAACATTAATAAAAAAAAATATATATATTTTCTCTATATTTATAATGTTACTTACTTTTTTTTAATAAATCAGTAAATATTATAATTTTTTTAATTTAATTAAATATTTACAACATTTTCATTTTGTCTTGTTTATTTTTATATCATAATATAATATATATATATATATTTAAACTAACTAAATATAAAAAAATATAAGAATATAAATGAAAAATATATATTAATCTTGTGTTGAACTTAAAAAAATATATTTGAATAGAAAAAATTTAAAATAAGATAATTAAAAAAATAGAGAAAGTAATTTTGTTTTGTCACTAATTTATGATTTTATAATTTTTTATATTTTTATATTATTTTTTAATCTAATTCAATTGTAAATTTAATACATCTATTTGAGATTTCATAAAAAGTCATTTAGAATAAAATTTAATATTTGAAAAAAAATTATAAATGGTGAAAATCTGACAACTAGAACAATAAGATGACCAGATGACCAAATTAAGGATCAAATATTAACCTATGATTTAGCCTAAACTGATATTGGCAGAGGAATAGATTTTATTTAGTTATGTTTCAATTTTAGTTTGAGACATGTGTATTTTTTATTTATAATTTTTTTTAATTAGTTATGTAATAAAAAAAAATTTGTTTGCTTTAATATTAATAATGTTTAATTTTTTTTTTCAATCAACATTAGATATAGGGCTATATTTCCAATTTGTCACCAAAACAATTCTATCAATTAATCTTTTTAAATTAAAACCTTTAAACACGTTTATTAATATATATATATATATATATATATATATATATATATATTATAGAACTAGTTTTCTATTAGTTAATTACTTAAATCAACATAGAAACTATCAATAATAATGATAAAAAAAAATCTCCAAGTTTCTAGAAATATATACTAGAACTGGTTTCAATCTTTTTCTTCTTTTTTTTTCTAATAATTTGAAGCTAGGTTGCTAGATTAAAATGATGATATTTTAAAAATAATTTTGTAATAAATTAAAATAACACTGAAATTTTAATTTTCCTATAAATAAATACTAGCTTTCGAACCTTGTATTTAACATTTGTCTGGATAAGAAATAAATTTGAGGAAGTAAAAAATAAAAATAAAAAATAAAATTATTTTAATTAGGAGAAATAAAGTAAAAAAAGTAAAAAATAAAATAATTTAATTTATTATTAAGGTCCATCCTCGTCACTAAACCACCGCTTAAGTTGTCTGAGTTGTTTTAATTAAATTTATATTTTTCTGTCACGTTTAAACCATAAACAAATATAGGAAAAAAATGTATGCATTGACAGAAAGAAAAACAATAGGAAAGGAATATAAAGACACTCGTATTTCAATAAAATAAATTGATTTGACCTTCTTTCCTATTTTGTAACAAAAAGAAAACTGTATGAACTTGTAACAAAGGAAAATTGAAAGATTTATATTACCTCACAAAAGTTAAATGTAATGCATATGGAGATAGTGATGCATATGATTCATTATTTATGGCATGTATTGGTAGCAAAAGAGAGGAAAATATTATGAAAATCTTGACTTGATAAGCCCGTTATCTAAAAGGATACCTAGCTTGTCGGGGTTGATAAATAAATAGAGCAAAACAAAAAAAAAAAAAGTTTTATAACAAGTTTCAGGACAATAGTTTTGTTTGTTATTGAAAAATTTTATATTAATTAAAAATAAATTAAATTATAATATATAAATAAGATGTAAATAATAAACTAAATTTCACATTTTAAATTGTTTTAAAAATAAGTTAGTTCATAATAAATATTTATAATAAAAATAGTTAAATTTAAATTTAATTACTTGTTAATATACTGAATTTTGATTGACAGATAAATAAAACTCTTATTTAAAAAGAAAAATAATTTATTTTAAAAAATACTTTTAAAAATAATTACTTTTTTTTTCAAGTGTTTTTTTACTAAATAATCAGAGACTAAAAAGAAAGCTAGCTAATAAAAAATGATTTTTAATAATTTTTATAAAATCAAATGAGTTTTAAAATAATTTATAAGATTAGTCATTACTAACACAATAAAAGGGATTTTGCCATTACTTCTAATCTCATACGATGATCATAGAAACCAATTTATTCATTTGACAACTATTTCAAAAAATTCAATTTAGTGGGCAGAATGATAAAATGGATTATAAAACTTCCTGAATATGAGATCTACTACGAATTGCAAGGTACCATTGAGGTTCTAGTTTTAATAAATTTTGTGGTTGAAGTCACACCCCATATCTTACTGAACACACCTTAAAATCTACATAAATTTTCTTGATGAATAGAACATTCAATTTACAAAATAATTAATAATAATTTTTCTCTCATTTAATTATGATTTATTACTTAATATTTTTAATTATGACATATAACAATTTTTCATCAATAATTATTTTTCTAGAACTCAAACTTATAATTTTAATAATTGATAAATATAACTTTAATTATTACCTCGAAAAGTATGATTTATGTTTTCATTCTTAATTCAATTTATACTTTTTTTTGAAAAAAAAATGATTTTTTGTAACAAAATACTTTTTTAATATGTTTAAAACTTTTAAATTAGAAAACTGCAGTTTTGTATGTTTTATAAAAACAATTTGGAAATTGTTTCTCGTAAATATAAATGCAGGAAAAGAAACATAATTTCTAACTATCATATTTATTTTATAGATACACCAACACATCCATAATTTACAAATTTTTAGGTTTTATTAGTATAATGCCCTACTTTTTCTCTTATAAAAATTTGTCAGCAATTATAAAATGTATTTTGGTACATCTTTAATGATTAATTAAATAAATTTTCACTGTACAATGACTTGTTTTAATTAAATAATTCAAAATGTAAAATATTGTTAAACTAACAAATAAATAAAACTAGCTTATTTTATTTTATTATTCCATGAACTATAAATATATTATTTTTATTATATTCTATCTTATTTATGTAGACCACTAGACTATTTAATTTACCCTAGCAACTATTCAACTTTATCTACGCAACTTATAATTTGATTTTCCTACTAATACCTCTTTTTTCAATATTATAACAAGTGAATATTATAATTTTTCAGACTTATATTACTGTAATATTTTTTATAAACATGTTACTCGTTAGTTTCCACAACAGTATTTTTAAGTGTTGTTCATATAAAAATGAAAGAAGGAATTCACTTTAAATTTTTTAAAAGTTTTATATATTATTATTATTAAAATCTAATTTAATTCAATTAAATTTTAATAATAATATATGAATACTAAATTATATCTTAATCATCTACATGAAATAAAAAATGGAAGTTAAAAAATATTTTTAAATTACATTTTAATTTATTTAAATTTTAAGATTAAATTAAAACTTTAATATATTTTCAAGGATTAAATTAATCATTTTATCTATTAATTAGGGAATTGATTTTATTTTTAATAAAAATACAATTAGAAATCATAATACATTAACAATATTTAAAATATTTTAAGCTATTAAAAAACAGTGTTTAAATATTTTGTTACAAAAATACACGAAGATGATAAAGATATAGAAGAGAAGAGGTGTTAGAGAGTGGGGGTAATCGGATCCTCTTGTCAAAGGAAGAGTCCACGAAAAAACATTACACATCACCGGCCTTGGGTGTGTTGGTCCACATATATATAGCGCAGAGAAAGTTACGGTGTTGTTTGGTGTGTCGCTCAGTTTTCTAGTGTGTGAGAGTGACACTGAAGAACATACGAGAGGCCAAGTCCTCTCGCTCCCACTCCCTTTCTCTGCGATTGCCAAACCTCACTTCCATTCCATGATAATGGATGCATCCAATCCTTCTTCTTCCGGCGCTTCCTCCTTCCTCGCCAATCTCCCTTCTCGAGGCCACTTCTCTTCCACCATAGTTTCGTCCAATCCGGTACTTCAATTCCCCTTTTTCTCTTTTTTTTTTTTTTTTTTTTTTTTTTTTTTTTTTTTTTTTTTTTTTTTTTTTTTTTTTTTTTTTTTTTTTTTTTTTTTTTTTATAATTCAGATTTTTGTACCTACCTACATTCACTACGATGCTATCGATCTGTGTGCTTCTAGAACGCCTCCCTGCTCTTGTAGAAGCCCTGGTGAAACTAAGCGATTTGTTATTTAGGTTTTTGTGTGAATCATGTGTGTTTATTGTTTTACATTAATTTTTTTTTGTCTTGTTTCTTGTTTATGGAATTTCAAGGTGTTTAGTAGGGCAAAATAGTAGGAGAGATTGATTGGACTTAGGTTTGTTTTGAGAAATTGTTGTGCAGTTTTAATCCAAGCTTGGTGATGTTAAAATTTGTGGTTTATTTTAGATTTCGCCTATCAAGTGTCAAAATTACTCGTTTACCGAAAAGAGAATAGAAGTTTCATATTGGATAGTTTTGTTGATTATGCATTTGCACTATCTTGGCTTATTTGTTGAGTGAGTAGGCAATGTATGAAATTAACTTCTTCATAGAAGCTTGTAGGAGAAGAGAATGAGAAGTAAAAAATGAATATAGTTTTTTTTTGCATAGGGCAACTTATGGGACTTCAGCATTTTGTGAAGTTAGAGAAGAAAGTACGTGAGTTGATTTTAGCCCGTGGGAGAAACTCAGTTCACTTTCTCTTCTCCCATGAGTGCTCATGGAAAAGTTTATCCAAACAGGGTCATATGAAATTAGCTAGTGATTCTTTAACCCTACTTTCTTTGAAGCGCATGTTTTTTTTTATATGTTGAACTGTAAATGTCATGGTGATCTTTTCTTTTTTTCATAGAAAATTATTTTCCCTCCAATGGGTGGGACACAGGAGACCTGCTACTTTAAAATTGAAGCATTATCTTTTAATATGTTTATGAGAGACATTATGTTTGAATTTGATGTTCTATTGCACAGGGTGGGATGCGGGCCTATGTATGTGCTCATGATACCTCTCCACCAGGTCTTATTCTTTACCTTGTTGCAACTTCTAACACATATTGTAACGGCTTCAAGTTTTTGTATATTAGCCGGTGCCAAACAGTAACTTTATGGCAGAAATTAACAAAAACTTTCTCTTTCGTATAAACACATGTAATCTATAATTATTAGTATGCCTAGCTTCAACTTTCCTTGTCATTACCAGTTGTAAGAATGGTTATTTTTCATCCACATGGGACATTTTACTTGGCCAGATTCAAATGCTGTTTGTTTACACATATTTTAATATTAGAGGCACCTCCATTGACCTCAACTTTATCATGACATAGTATATTTGTGAACATGTGAGTTCATTATGTATTTTGGCTTGCTCGAGTTTAGTGTATTTATTGCCACTTATCTTTGATTTGGTAGTCTTAATATAGAGAATTCTCTTACATTGTAAAATTTATGTTTGAAAATTGTTCTGATCTTCCTCTTGGTCGTGATCTCATGATACATACTTGTCTTATAGATATTAGTTATATCTTTTTTATAGCCTTTTAAATAGATAATTGTTGTAAAATAGACATTTTGATTCCCTTGTTTATGCAGAAGGTCAGCATATTAAGACAAACCAACAAAACATACTGATTAGATCACTCACCCTTAAGAAACAAAGGGGTGATTCCAGCTCAAAGGATGGATCTGATGGTTCAAGAAAGAGGTAGTATTCCCACTTTTTGATGGAAGAGTGATATTTCAAGTATGATCCATGTACAAAATTCCCTATCAATTTTTTTGGCAAAAACTCATGAGATAATTTTCTCTTACAGCTTGGTAGCTTGTGAATAAGTTATGGCATCTGTCCCTGATTATTTAATGGCTATATTTTTATCTTGGTCTATATTTATTGAACACTATCTCATCTTTTATCAGGAATGCTGAAAAGGTTTTGGAAAGATCTTCAGCCAAAAAAACAAATAATCAAATAAATTCCCGACAAGGTGGGTTTAAATGATCTTTAGAATGAGTTATCATTGGGTGAAATCTGAAATATATTTGAATATTTTTGTCATAAATTTCTTACCCCCATATATATCCATACATGTTTTTGCTTAGGACAAAAATGTTATTTTTTTTCTTGATATTACTAGTTCAACTTCAAAATTCTCAAGTAGGTCTAGCATCATGGATACTTTTGAAGATGTGTCTCTCTTATACATGTTCAGACATGCACATGAACCTCATTTTAAATACATTAATAAACATTTTTCTCTAATTTTTTTTTTCAATATGGACTGGATAGACAACACCTTCAAGTTTGGTAATTTGTACCGAGTTCTATAAGGTATGTATTTATTAGTAGTATATAAAAAGGTGCAAGAGAACACCAGCTTGCGAGCATGTTCCAAAATGATTGTAGGATCATTTGATTTCTTACCATGTCTTCAAAGTGCACATTCTATCCCAAACTCTAGGATTATTTGGACTGATATGAACCAAATCATGTTTGGTACAGTGTATTAAGCTGGGTTACTGAAAGGAAATTTAATTGTCAGTAGTTTAGGAAAAACTTAAAACAGAACCTTGATATGGTCATTAGTGCTGTGTATGTCCTTGTAAATTTAAATTCTAAATTTTCTTGAGAAAAACCTCAATTCCTTAACCTTGATTTTGAAGAGTATAGAAGTCAGATTTAGCATGTTGATTTATACTTTGAACTTAACCTTTCAGATAAACATATATGTTAGTGTTTCCATGCACGACAACTTATTCTTTTCCTTTACTACATGTTTTGCATCCTAGTGATGCTTGCTTTTACTGTAGAATTTTTTATCAAACTGGCCGTTTCATGTTTAATTAATTCATATAATTTAAAGTCACTAGTTGAATCTACTGAGATGCAAGAGCAAATGTATTCAATACTAAAAGCATATATAAGGCAGATGAACTTATAACATGCTTTGAATGACATTTTTCATGACTTTGATGTGATGAGTGTATTGGAGGTTCGTTGCTCTAGCAGGAATACATATCCCCTTCTCTTTATGCATGCTTTCACCATTAATATATCCCCTACTGACAAAAAGAGATTAATAAAAAATAATGTAAACAAGATAATTGAGTTGCTTCATGAGCTTATCTCTGGTGATTTTGAGCTTTTTATAGGGTAAGGATTTGGGCTGAGGTTCCTAATTTTGATAGAGACTTGGTAGGCTGGACCTTTTTTTCCACTATATATTTTTGTCTTATTATTATGGTTTTTCATCATACAGAGGGATCAAACAGTCAAACTGCCACTAGGGACTTCCACAACCTGACTGTAGAGAGACTTCGTGCTCTTTTGAAAGCTAAAGGTCTTTCAACCAAGGGAAAGAAGGCAAGTATTCCACTATTCCGACAGTTCTAACATGCATACAGAAGTAGGGTTGAAATAGCTTATACATAAAGGCGCACTAATTTGCTTGATAGTATTTTGTTTATTCATATGTCTAATGGTTGTCAACTGGTATATGTTGGCAACTAATTTGCTTACTTTCTCTCCTTACTCTAATACACGAAATAAAATCTGCAGGAGGAGCTTATTACTCGCCTAAAAGATGCAACTGGTTAAGCGTAGTGGAAGGAGTATTCATTAAACATCCAATGTAAGGGTAGTTAGTGTTTAATGTAACTTAGGATCTGGAGCTTATATATATTTATATGTATATTTACCCGTGCAAATTTACAGTTGAATATTATCGTTTTGGGCTACTACTGTTTCGTGACTATCAGCATTAAGAATGTTTTTTGGGCCGTGAATTGTTGAGGTCAACGACAATTGGTTAATCAATGGTGGTTTTCAAGGTATAATAATTACGACCTGCGGTTGCTTATTTTCTTTTTGCATTTCAACAATTGTTAAGTTAGATATGTAATGGTGACCTTTAGCATGTGGAATGTCTTGCATTAATCATTGTAATTGAGTTTTGTTGAATGAGCAAGTAGTCAATTCCAACATCTACTGGGCTTTTTACATTTCTATCGCATTCACCCTTTTAAAGGGTTTCGCTGCGGCCGAAACTGTTGGGAATAGATTCTCTTATATAAGGTTTCCAAATGATTAGATCATATGAAAACTGTGTCTCCTTGATAAACATTTTCTTATATACGCAGACAATTTATTTAGCAAAAAACGTTTTATTCAATCTCCATTATATACAAAAACATTGAGTCAGTGTTAGAAACGAAATTAGTCTATAACCTAATAAACTAGATATTATTTATAACCTAATTTTGTAATAGTTCAAAGTGTATTTAGTGACTAAATTTTATCATGACGTATTAGATAATTGACATATGTAAGTACAGTCCTATGAATGCTTGTTCTATTTTTATTTTTTTTTATATCAACATTTGTTATATTAGATAACTTAAATTTAAAATTAGTTCCATTTATCTTCTAATAATTTTTTTTTTCTTACAGTTACTCATTATTCTATCATAATACAAGTATCATGATTTATTTTCACTATCATTCAAGTTAGACTATAATAAATTAATAACAAGGTTATATTTTTTTAATGTTGCAAAAATTTCAAATAACCTTTATCATACATATAGCCTACCAAAGATTAATTCAGTTTATATACCTATATCTATCTATCTATATATATAAGAATAGTTCTATTTATTTAAAATTAAATATAAATATATTTACTATCTTATTATTATAATCTAATAGTTAAAATGAGGTAAAATATTAGATTATATATTATAAAACTGAATAATGAAATTAAGAATAAATCTTAATTTTTTTTAATAAGTAGACTATATATATAAAGTTATTAGTAGTTATTATTGTGAATTTTAAAAAACGTATTGAGAAAATACAAGTCAATAATCCAACAAATCTGTTATGCACAAGAAGTTGGATGAAGCATACGAGAAATATAAACAAATTAACTAGTTTCACCTTATTCGATGACATCATCTACAAAGGGAGATATTTTTCACGATCCTTTTTATTTTTTTATATCAATTTTAATAAGGGCACTTTAAGAACATTTTATATTTTCTTAAATATGATTAAAGGAATGAATGATATTAACTATTAATTTTATTTATATTTATATTGGGTTAAATAATATCAAAACACAAGATGGTTTCCTATCCTGATTACTGCACCAATAATGACCAAACCAATTCGCAACTATTCCCTTTACGAGATTAATATCGGCATTCATTTGTTCTCAGAGGGTACGACCATACAGGCACAGAGAGCATTCAGATTTTACACTTCTCACTGTTCTTGGAAATGTCACAAATTGATAACTCTTCAGAAGCATTTCTCCCAACAGACATCTCAACAAACATGGCAATATGAAGTATTCAAATAATTGTTAACTCGTCCATCTCCGAGCCATGAAGTATTCAAATAATTAGTTTTTAGAGAATCAAACCTATCAGATAGAGCCATGAACTTATATGCCCAGAGGCCAACAAATCAATAATTATATATCTTGAGGTACATACAGTAAAATGTAGCCTCTTGAAGTGTGGAGATATTAATCTAATCACTAAATTCTGCACTTCATACATGGAAAATACTTACAAGGTAAAGGTAGATATCTAATCCATAACACTCAAATATATATACCGTTGTGAAGACATTGGTGCTATATTAGTTGTTAAGCTCATTGATCTTGGCTCATTTGACCAAACTGGAATGGGCGAGAAGAGCATAGGAGAACCCCAAAAAGAGGGACTCCCAAAATGAGCTGGGGGGAATCAGAATTCTTTAGTCAATATACTCTGCTAGTACTCTCTACCCCAAAGCATAAATGAATCATGGAATAGAAACTTTGGCGGTGCTGGGTCTTGACCCAAATAAAAATAAATATTATTTCACAATTTTCTCAGACGTTTCCTGGAGCTTCACTTCGAGCATTTTTCCGGGTCAGGTAGCGAACAACAGCATCCTCGACCCTGGAAATATTAACAGAAGAACAAAAAACCAATTAGAAACATTTCTTAAATTTCTCTAATATATTTGAAGGCCTTACAATACATAAAATGAATAAATGATACATTTTTACTCTTCATTGTTGCTTGTTCATAAACACCCAAAGAAGCAGGGTTTCTCACTTGTGCATTTAGATAAAAGCTTTGAAAAAATGTTCTTATATAAATTTTTCCCCAGAAGTTACTCTTCTAACTTTTGAGAATAAACACTAAATTTAACTTTTCTTTTTCGTTTTTATCACAAAACTTGTTTAATTATTATTAACAAATTGAACACTTTTATGATTAAAATAAAATCCTTGAAAATTACAAAAAATGAATCCTAGGCTATAATTGGATTGATGGTAGATGGAGTGGATGAGAACGTCATTCTATTGTTTGTTTTGTAGAATTAAAAATAGATCAGCATGGAAGGTGATGGTACCTCATCCACCCCATTCTATTTAGTCTAGTTTTTATTCCCCCTCAGTTTGGGGTGTAGAGGATGAAGATAATAAACTTTTAAAATAAAAAAATCCCTATTTTGACCAGCTAAAAATCTTTCACCCTTTGAAGATGATTTTAAAGTGGAGGTAATATATGAACTATAAGGTTATAACTTATTTCATTGCTTCCTTTTTCTAAACAATAGAATGTAATCTCCATTCAATTCCATTAAAAAATATCCAAGCAATAAAGCGACATTTTTAATCCAATTCATTTAATCCATTCCGTTCCATTGTGTTACGATTCACTCCACTTCATTCTTTACCCTCTATCTAAACATTCCCTAAATCTCCAGTCATACATTATTACATCGAGATTAAATCCCTTACTGACACTGCCTTTATTATCCCCAGATCATACTTAAAACACTTAGTATCTTCTCAGTGCGTAATGTATGCCTCATTTGATAGCACAAACAAAACTCTATAGAAGCCATAATATAGTACTATAAAATGGAAAAGGCTCCTCTGAAATGAATTTGTATTTAAAGTATGCAAGTATCTACTTTTGAAAGTACTTCAAATCAAATCAAGGTCCTATTCACCCTTACTTGGTCATTTTAGAGGATCCTTGTATTAGTAATAGTTACCGTCTAGAATTAGTGTCAGAAATATACACTTTCTTTCTTAACCTGCCCTGTTTCCAAAGGTTGTCTCACGATCTTCAACTCTCAATTTTGACAAATAAAAACAAACAGTCATAGCCAACCAAGATGTAAAGCTAATATTTATTATTTACATAGCTACACAACAAAAAAGAAATAGGTGAGTAAATTAATGTTTACCATGGTTGATTGTAGAATTCAGAACGCCGTTCACTCTCAACATTATGGCTCACATCTCCAGCAACAAGCTTCAGATCCTTGCTCTGAGAAGCTATCAAAGCATTAATAAACTCAGCTGGGGATTGACTAAAGCCGAGAAAGAATGCCCGTCTCCTATGATGTTCATGGATCTTCTTTATGGAATCACAGATCAGTTTATCAAAATCATCAATCTCTTTGTGTTTTTCAGTGCTTGCCAAGAATGCAGACATATCCTTCTCCAGTGGAAGAGGCACATCAACCTGCACATCATAACATGTAACTCCTGCTGGACAAGTTCCCGAAAGCTTGATTTTATGCTCCAGGTGTATAGGCTGGGGCGGTGACAAATGCTGTGATATCTTCTGTGAAGCCACAGAAAATTTCATCTTCTCCTCCCCAAATACCCTTTGGAGAGAAGCATCACACATGAAAAACGAAGGGTCATTCGGGCTCTGCAGCTTCTTAGCCTTCACATAGTGCCAAAGAGCAGCAATGATCCTAGGGCGCGAGTCAAACTCAACCCCTAAAACTCTAGCCAGCTGAGCTGAAACCACAAACTTGTCAGGCGAATAATTCATAGCCATTCTTACCACGGCGGTAAATTCCTTATCTCCTTTCCTCTTCACCTCAAAGCCATCGCGCTGCGCAGCCGAACAGGCACTATCCCACACAACAACATGGTTATCTGGATAGAAACCCTGATCTAAGTAAATGGTAATCTTCTTGAAGAAAGCCGAGAACTTTGGATTTTCCTTAGGCAAAACTCCATCCGCCACAGGATCCTTACCATCTTCCAACACCCTTCCGGTTATCCTAAGAGCCCAAGAAAGCTCCTCCACATCAATCTTCTCAGGTTCCATTTTCACCTGTTTGGAAAAAGTATTATACACATAAATCCTAAGCGTTCTCCTAACACAGCGAGGGTTTCTAACATTCTCCTGCACATCCATTTTCTTCCTAACCAAAGCAGAATCTATGTGGGTCTCAAGTTCAAGCAACTTAGTATAGATAGCAGACTCAGGCACAAGCTTAACCACCTTGTCAGGAATGAGCTTCTCAGGAAAGCTTCTCTTTTTCCGAGGAGGCGCCACCGTAAGCTCCATGGTCTTGAAGGCAGAGGATTGGGTAGCGTTGGAGGAACCGGGAGGGCGTGAAGGAGGTTTGTGATTTGCCCGCTTGGGAGGCGCAGGTGTTGCAACGATGGCATTGCTGTTGGCATTGTTGTGAACCTGTGGGTGAGAATTAGGGTGTGGTTGTGGGAGGACGTGGGTTTGGGGTTGCGAGAGCTGAAAGTGACCGTGGAAGTGAGAGACACCAGCTTGTGGTTGAGGCTGCGTCTGTGAGAGAAGGTGGGGTTGTGGGTGGTTCATGGGGATGGAGGGTGCACCAGGATTGGTGAAGAATGGAGTTGCAGCACTTTTTGTTGGATTGTTGTTGTTATTCATAGTTCTAAATTCTAAATAGCTTCTAACTAGTGTTGGATCTAGAAGAAGGAAGAGAGTGAAAACCCTAAATTAATGGAAAATAGCAAAAAAATATGTTCTTACTGTTTAGCTTTGAAGAATCCAATGAAGGATTCAGTCTTCCTGCTTATAGCTTCTTATTTTTCATTTCTATGTCATAACATAACATAAGCACTGCCATTCCGCTTCTCAAAACACAAAATGTTCAGTTCCTCTCACTTTTCCAACTCTCAACCAACTGGTGCCTCTGTCATAACATGGGCCTGGTTGATAGGAGAGTCTATTTATGTGTATTCTCTCCAGTGGTTGGGCTCGGTTTTTACTTACCGATACTAAGGCCCATCATTGTTTTAAATTTATTTTAGCAAAATTTATGTCAAATTCAACAGTTGCAGATCGTTTTGTATAAAAGCATTTTGATTGAAAGATTCGTATAACTTGTCTCTAAACCAAATGTGAAATGTACAACACATCTTTACCGTATTAAGATATTCTCTTCCCTTAATAATCCTTCAAGCATATCTATGCCTTATGTGAATATTGAGTGAAGTGTTAATTCATCTCTCTATTTTAAAATATTGGTTATTAGATAAAAGATAAAAGGAAAATTTATTTTATTATTCAATCTTAAGAAAATAAGCTTATTTATATAATTTTTTTACAGAAATGGACTCATACAACAAATCACATTTACAGGTCTAATATCATTCGTACAAATTTAGAATTAAAGTTATTCTTCCTACAAATTAGGATAAAACAAATAAAAAAATAACTTTTCATAATTTTGCACAAATTTGTATCAGTTGAACTTGACATTTCCTTCTTTAAAGTAATGCATCTACATTGGTTATTCATGTTAGGATTTTTCAATCTATTATAATTTTAAGGGATGTGGCCTTGTATCTGCAAATACACGAACAAGCATATTATGCTGTTATTTCTTTGAACCTCAAGAAATACTTGCCCATCATAAACCCAAATGTAGAGTACTCTTCTGATAATCCAAGTCACCAACATAATCATTATATATAAAGCTTTGGAGTTTTAGACTATCATATAATTTTTAAAAATGTAAAATCATTATTGGGTGATTTAAATATATATATATATATATATATATATATATATATATATATATTCTTAAACCATATCTTGATAGCATAAAATGTTATAAAAAAACAAATTCTAATTGAATATCATTTAATTGGATAATTTATTATCACATTATTATTGTTCATGAAGAGATTTTTAATTTTTTTAAGTATAAATTAATTTTTGTTGATTTTTTTTTGTGATATTTTGTTACCATTCCATTAGCCAACAATCTTATATTTCATGAAAAGTTTATAGATACAAACTGTTATTTTTATCAAGGACACATTTCATTTCAATGCTAAAAATATCATTACTTTTATGAAAATAATTTAAATATAAAAATATAAAAAAGGTTGTAGAAGAGGAAAAGATGAAAGGGTGAAAAATTCCAAAAGATTATGTTTGCAAGTGATGCAAACACAACAACATAATTAAAATAACATATGAAACCAAAATGATGCAATAAAAAGAAAATGATGAAAGAAGATGCCACACTTTATGAAAAGTAATAAGCCAATGAAAACTTTTAAGTATAATTAAAAGTTTATAAAAAATAAGGAGTCATTTTCAACTCATATTAATAAAACTAACTTACAATTGAAAATTGGATTCTTTAGTAGTTTCAAACTAATCCTCCTTCAACAATTAAAATTGTCATAAAAAACTTAAATAAAATGAAACTAAAAATTAGGTTACACTATTTAGTTGAAGCTTTGTCCACTTGAATCAAATGCATTATCTTAAACTCTCAAATAATATATTACATTTTGAAAAATTTTATATATTTAAAAAATATATATATATATATATATATCTATATATATATATTACATTAGTTGGTGTATACTGTAGCTGAGTTATTACATAAATTGTAATTGATAAAAAAATGTATAAATGAAATTTAAATTTAACTCTATTTTTGAAATATATTTTTAAAATTAAAATAATAATAAATATATAATTGAACGTATTCTTTAAATTGAACTAGTTAATTTAGATCACAAGATGAAAAAAAAAAAAAAATCTGTGAAACACAATTTAACTAAATTCATATTCAATTATTGAATTTATTTTCCATAATGCTCAACCACCCTACTAATAAAATCTAAGAAATAGGAAAATGGAAAAAAGAGTCAAAAAGAAAGGGATGAAGTAGTCTTTCTCATCACCTCTATCATTTTCTAAATTAATATTTCATTAGAAAAATTAAAAACTATCATGTCATGATGTCAATGTCTCATTCATTGAATTCAAGTAAGGATATATCTTTTCCTATTGCGTATAATAATTTTACACATCATATCCACGTCACAGTATGCCACATCACTTCACTTAATTATGTTATGTAATCTGTTAGATAGTGCTACTATTTTTTTTTCCATAAAAGTAATCCTAATAACACAACTCTTTTTTTAATATATTTATTATTTATATATATGATTTATTATTTATATATATGATTTAAGAAAAATTAAGATAATTGTTTTAATTTGATTGAATACATTTGAAAGAATTAAAAAAAAATTAGGTTTAAAAATATGCCGTGAGAAATTTGTAAAGATTGTCAATTAAAATATTATATTATTTTTATTTTTCAAAAATTATTTATATTTAAAAAAATATACTTTATTTTTTTTTAATATTACATTAAAAAATCAACTACTAACCTTTTTGCTTTAATCACTGTATATTTATAAATTTTAAAATCATCCTTATTATATTTTTATTAAATTAAATAACTTTTTATTTACTTTTTTTTCAAATTATTTTTGGAAAAAAAATGGTATTTATATATATATATAAATGCTTATAAATTTCTCACAAGTTTGAAGCATCTTTCTTTTCTTTCTTTATACATCTTCTCATGTCTTAACTCAAATAATCAATTTTTTTTTTCTCAAATCAACACCCTCTTCTAGATTAATAATAAATATATTGAAGCAAGGGGTAAAGTTCTCTTAAATATTTCTTATAAATGGTAAACCAAATGTCCAAAGTTATTTTTGTAATCTTGTTTTGAAGTAACATTTTAAGTTTGTAAATGAAAAACCACTACTAATTGTGACTTTCCAATTTTTTTTTCTCAAATAATTTCTTTCAATAAAATAAATTAACTTTTGTATTGTATTGAGAAAATTCTATTAAACTTAAGTATAAATTTAATTTAATGAGATTAATTTTATTTAAATTTCTGCAAACAAATTACTACTTTTATTATTTTTCAGTTTTCTACTCAAAAATTTATTTAATGTGAAAAAAATAATATTTTTAATAGATTTTTTTTACCAATATTATTTTTTACAAAATTAATAAATATTTTATAGAAAGTGACATAATATAAAAAATAAATTTAAATTAAGTGCAACTTTTAATCCTCAAAAGTCGAAATACCATTAAAGGTTTATCCGTTAATGCAAAAGAGGCAAAAAAGAAGTAAAACATAAAAACCAATCAATCATTATTATTTACAAGGAAAAAAAAACAATCATTATTGTCTTTTACGATTAAGAAATTTTTTGTCCTCAAGATTTAGGTAGGATCTGATGACCAATAATTAATCACCAGCATGCATTTTGAACAAACAACACTCAATTCTGTGGGCGCGCAAAGCCCTCCCAGGCGCACGTTAGCGCAGCACACTCTTTTGTGGCCCACAGTGAAAAACGGACTAGGAAGTGTTTCAATAAATAATGCAAATTTGGATAAGCATAGCGAACAGTAAGGGGCAACATAACCATCATCGTTGACCACTACTATGCATCGCACACAATGTGTATCACCATTGTGTCCGTACGATCTTACCCTGGTCAACGATCAAGGTTACGTAGTATAAATTAACGGTGAAGATCTCAGGTGTAGGGAAGTTGGTCTGTGACTGGATGGTAGATTCAATGATCCTATTTTTCAGTTAATTATGGGAATGTGTTGGAGAATAGAGATCTTATAAGCCTGTCAGCACTTTGCACTTACAAAGAAAGAAAGAGAGAGAAAAAAGATAGTAATGGCAATGGCAACAATGGGAGAGAGTCCTCGGAGCCCAGAAGCAAAATTGGGTATGCGAGTTGGGGTTCTTTGGGAAGTTCAAGAGGCACAGCTAAGTCCTACTGAGAAGCTCAACGCTTGTTTTGAATGCATCCCTGTCTCTGCGTTTCCTTCGGCTCTTTCTAACAAAGGTATCTATATATATCACTTTTATGAACATATTCGTCTTTGATCATCAAAAGTACGTGAAGGGTGATTGAATAACGAAGAAAGAAGTGATTTTGATTCGACCCGGATGAAAATTGACTTGACACCGAAGATAAATATATTTTAGCCTGTGAAGTGTAAACTATCAATCATTTGAGTGAGGCTTATTTTTTCATCCTGTTTATGTTATGGTATCTGCCCTTTTTTTTTTGTGTCTTTTGATTTAGTCTCAACGTGTAAATTTTTATTTTTTGTTTAGAAATTGAGATAAAATCAGACGCCACCCTGGCTGAAGCAGTTATGATACTGGCACGACACAATGTTTTCAGTGCACCTGTAGTGGATGTTGATGCGCCTGAAGATGCTAGTTGGATTGACAGATACATCGGAATTGTTGAGTTTGCTGGAATTGTTGTATGGATTTTGCATCAGGTTTGTGAGACATATTTGTTACTTGTTACATATCAATTCAATTATTCATGTTCGGGCAGTGATCCCCTCCACTGCTTTTTTGAGAAAAAAAAGAAGGAAAAATAAGGAGTGAGGAGGAGCACACATATAAATCTGAAACTTACGGTCTTTTTAGGATTTTATGCTTTAATAAATTCAAAAAATGTCGAATTGAATCTAGTATTACTATTGGGTCTGGTATGAATGAACAATTTAATGTGTGATCAGTGGTGTTTTTCTTTTTTTGTTGGTAGAATGATGATTTAATTGTTACTATGCTTAATGGTGTTTTCAAAAAAATAATGGAAGATTTGAAAGGTGGAATAAGTAAAAAGGGGTAATTTGATTGAACTCCTTTGAGGTTATGGATCATTACATTTATACCTTTTTTATTTAAAAATTACATCTACCTTCCTTATACCTCTATATATTGTATTTTCAAGGTACCCTGTGTATGATTTGTGTACAAAAGTCGGAAGATATGTGCAAAATTTTAAATATCACGGTGTCAAAAAATAATACATAAAATAAGAAAAGTAGATGTAATTTTTCAATCAAGAAGAGAATAACTGTGGTAATGGTAAACTTAAGAGAAGTTAGTGTAATTATCCCATAACAGAATGATATGATATTATCTGATGCTGGTGGTTGAAGTCATATTTTTCTTTGATGTCTCATTTTCACACTAAGCCAATGTCACTATACTCTTGACAGTCTGAACCTGCATCTCCTAGGAGTCCATCTACTCCAACCAGTGCAAAGGCTATTGCAGCTGCTGCTAATGGAGTGAGTTTTGCTGCAGAACTTGAAGCCTTAGGCATTGGATCTGCTGCAACAACTTCAGGAAACTTTTTTGCGGATCTTACTTCTTCTGAACTTTATAAGAATACCATGGTAATATATCTGCCTTTGCAATGTCAACCGAAAAGAATTTCTTTTAAATGCTTATTTTTCTAGCTATTTACTAAGTTTGATTAATCTCATTTATTTCACTAGCTAACTTCTTAGGAAACAGGTTCGTGACATTTCAGGGACATTTCGCTGGGCCCCATTTCTTGCTTTAGAAAGATCAAACTCATTTCTAACCATGCTCTTGCTGCTTTCTAAGTACAAGATGAAGAGTGTTCCTGTGTTGGATTTAGGCTCTGGTACAATTGATAACATTATTACACAATCTGCTGTGATTCATATGCTGGTAGAATGCGCTGGACTTCAGTGGTTTGAAAGTTGGGGAACCAAGAAACTATCTGAAGTTGGTCTTCCCCTGGTTAAAGCAGATCAGATCATAAAGGTGTGGTCCCATCTTAAGTTCAAGATCTTCATGAACTGATTGAACTGGCTTATGTTAACACATAAACCTTAACTAACACTTAAGCATCACCATATCGCAACAAAACTGCCACAAAATAAAATAGGATTAGTATAATGCTATACTAAACTCTAAAAAATTGTCTAGTGCATCATACCAACATAAACCTTTTTACAATACCTCTCATGAACTACACTTAAGATGGTGTAACTCAAGCTCATTCCATTGAACCGAGCTATGTATCAATTCACCGTAATTTGAGTGCATATAATGTAGTTAAATCTATCCTACAAATAGTAAATTTGTAGACATATATTTCAAATGCTCTCAACTTGGATAAGTAATTTATTTCTTTTTTCCTCCTCAAGTAGTAATATTGTTGATTTTGATGAACTTCATAATGGACTATTTATTTTTTCAGATTTATGAAGATGAACCAGTCCTTCAAGCATTTAAAGTAATGAGAAAAAGAAAGGTTGGAGCGGTGCCTGTAATTGAGAGAGATAGCGAAAAGGCAGTTGGTAATATAAGCTTGCGAGATGTTCAATTCTTGCTAACTGCACCAGAAATCTATAATGATTATAGGTAAGAATGTCATCAAATGAATCTGACAGAATGAGTTGTTAGATGAATTGCCCCCATCTTCTATGTTTTTGTTCCATTACTTATACACTCATTGGATATTCACACTATAACAGAGCTATTACAGTAAAGGACTTCCTGACTGCCGTTAGAAGTTACTTGGAGAAGAATCAAAACGCATTCCCAATGGTTAGTGAGTATGTTACGTGCAGAGAGGACTGTACAATCAAAGATTTGATTCAACTACTTGATCAAGAGAAGATTCATAGGGTGTACGTGGTGGACGATCATGGGGATCTGCAAGGACTAATCACACTAAGAGACATCATCTCAAGGCTAGTACATGAACCCCGTGGCTATTTTGGTGATTTCTTTGATGGTGTTCTACCTCTGCCGGCAAACACCAGAGTTTAAAGGCAAGGCGTCAAGGGAGAATAACCTGGTGGAGCAGGTTTTTCTTTTCTTTTTTTGAAATAAATTATTTTAGTAAAAGCGAAAAAGTATACAAATAGACCTATGTGGTTCTCTTCTGGGTTGAAGACGTGTACTTGGGTCCTTGTTCTTTGTATAAGGTGTAGGCAGTTTTTGCAAGTTACTTGCACCCGTTAAGTTAAGTGTTAGAGTGAGCTTGTGTGTATTGTAAATTCTGGTGTAAGTGTAAGTAACCATAAGTTTTCTTTACTTTTGAATTGTATTTTCTTTTCTCTTCATCTCGCGTCTTATAAAGGTGGCGTTGTGCTTATACATAAAACCAAAACGAGGTCATTGCTTAGGAGCATTAGAACCGCATTAACTGGCGACTAAGTAAACGGATAGTTTGTAAACCAATCATAGCGAAACAAACTCATTATTCTTGAGGGTTGATTTGGAGCGTCTGTGACTTACGATATTATTACCAAGTAATCCAAGCAGTTGGAACTTCTTGTTTTGCGTCCGTCGTGTTTGACGTAATAAGTTGACAAAAACAGAGAAAAGGTTGACGGCATGAGAACCAAGAAAACTATCTTGTCGAAAAGTTGCATTGAAACAATCCCTCCCCTTCCAATCCTTTTCAAATTAGACTCCTAAGTGAATGATACAACATAAACTGTTAATTAAAAAACAAGGATACATGTATACTATTAAAATCATAATCTTACAGTTGTTATTTTGTCTTTAAAACGCACCCTTTAATTTAAGGAAAAATGCTTACTAGAATCTTTAACATAATAAGAAACAAAGAAATTATAAGATAGTATGATATTTCGTATTACTAATATATATTACAATAGTTTTTAATAATTTATAGATTTATTGATTCTTTATCCATAAATGACGACAAGATTATGGATTAAATTAGTCAAATCCAACTCTTTTTCCCATTTACCAATAGACTAGGTCCGAATGATACTGCATCAATGACGCGGAAAATGATGAAAAACTAAATAGCCGTAGCGTTAACGCTTCCCCATGATAGGTTAAACAAATTACGACACAACTCTGTTGCTCCTAAGTGTGATAGTAGCTAGCTAAGATGCGGACAGGTAGATATACCATCACCATATCTTGCTTCCTTAGTTCACACCGTGTAGAGTTTCTTACCCAAACCATTCGTCCAACAAAACAGAAACAGGGACCAGTTCTTTCCTAACAAAAAACATGATATATCAATTTAATTGATAATTCAAACATCATAGAATGGCTGAGACCGAAGCCATTTATCTTGATTTTCCTGAATGAAAATGCAGTTGCAATGAGCATGCAAGAAATCTCTAGCCCGGTAAAACCGCAGGCAAACAAGACAAGACTTCTGATAAGTAAATATCCACAAACTTTCAACACACGGTAAAGAATCCACAATTGCCATATAAACAAAGATGAAAATTATATACAATAACGAAACATTCACAATGAAAAGAAAAAATTTCTAGTTTTAGCAAGTCTGATGCAATAACATGGTCTCAATACAGGGAAGTGACTGACTAAAACAGTATACTTGAGACACAGTTCATTTCAGGAGAAAAAAAGGTAAACAACGTATAATCCCTGAAGAGCTTAAATGTTGCCTAGGTAAAACCTTGAGGCAAAGGCAAAGTGGCATATCCACATAACCGGAGCTATGAATTAAAATTTTAATGAAGCCAGTCCAAAATATTGATGAAAGGTGCACAAACAAACGCAGCATCTTAGAGTGCTGTTAGGTGTTGAAAGATGGTGAGATAGAAAAAAATATGAACAGAGAATATCATTGAACTAATTGCTAATGCTTAACTTCCAACAATCAATCTTTGTAGATTATTAATAACTTTATGCAAGCTTTTCATGAGCAATTTTTAGTCCTGGGTAGATCCAGTAACTACACCTATCTTACTATATTTCCTCAACTCGAGTATCATCAACTAAAATCATACAATGGACACGAGCAGGTAAGCAAATCGATGTCCTTAGATTATTAAAAAAGCCGACAATTATGCAATCTACAGATGCGTAAATACATAAGATCTGAATTTATAATAGCTAATGAGTGTACTGTTTGAACAAGTATAAACAACATAGATAACCTGTATGAGACACTATATACAAAAGATATTACAGAATTCGCAGGAAAAAAAAATCTTTTTTGGTTGTTGAGGGAGGGGCCCAGGAGAAGACTTGAATTTCACAAAATCCCATTCTAACATTAAGACCTGTAAAATAAACACCTATCCAAGTAGAAATACACATGACACAGGAACCATTTTCAAGTAATCCTCATAAAATGAGTTCACCTGCTAAAAGCATCATATAATGTACTATGTACTTTTCCTCCTTATGTGATGCAATACAGCAGGGGATCCTTCAAATAAATCTAATAGATAGGTCTCTAGATCCTCTGGTGTATACTTGATGTATTTCCCCGCATGCCTTCCCTCTAACTGACTCCTAAACCTACCCACAAAAGAACGGTATGCAGGAATCACCTTCTCCGATATAGATATCCGCAGCTCCTCGCGAAGCTGATCATCAGGTACCTTCCAAGCTGTCTGGACCCTATAAATTTCTTCAAAACAGGCATTGAAGCTCTTGAATCTCTCCTTCAAAGCCATCTTCGATGCATTATTAGAGCTCCCTCCAATCCCTTCATCCTTTAAACAAAACAAGGCCTTGCTCCAAGAGGCTCTGAGATACCCTGTAGCATATTGGCGTATCTGACCACGGCGTTTCCGAATCCAATTATCTCCCAAGACCTTCCCAAGATCCGAGTCCTTCACTTTCCGCACTAGGTAATACAGATTGTTCATCAAAAACACCTGCTGCATAGCACTATCCTCATAAAGCCTCGACTTCTCTTCAAGATTATACTCAAGCTCAGACATGAGCAACAGAATCCGCTGCCCCAAGGGTGACATGGCCTCCAACTGCGAACCATCACCACCAAGATCATTTTTAAATCGATAGAGATCCTCCTCACTAGTCTCCAGAAGCGAATCCATAGGGTCACCATAATCCACAAGCAACTTGAGGTAATTCATGACATAACGAGGCAAGGGATGAACATCCCCAGTTATGACTGGCTTTTTGGAAGTTTCATTCCTAATACAATTCTCAAACTCAGCAAAAGTCCCTTTGACAGCCTCACCAAGTCCACTCAGCACTCCATTGGCCTCACCAATCACAAACTCATCCGAAACCATGGCCTGCAAATCAGGCATGGCATCCCTCAGAGCCTCATACATATCCAAAATCCGAAACAACTTCTCCGGCGAGCGCTTACAAATCGAAATAGCCTCGCCGAAATTCAGCAACTGCATAACACACCCCTTAGCAGTCTCATTGAAACAAATCTCCTTTAAATCATCCAAATCCCCAAACAAACCATCACACAGCCTCTTCTCACCACTCAACAAAACCCCAACAACAACCTTCACAGCCTGAACCCAATTCTTCATCTTCTCATCCAAACTCCTCCATTCAACCTTCTGAACCTCTTCAATACTCAACCTCTCAACACCCAGAATAGCCAAACACTCATCCAAAGCGTCGCGACGGACACTGCTATAAACCTGAAGACACTCTCTCTCGTAACCAGACCTAACCATGCGATCGATAATTTCCCTAAGGTCCTGAACCGCTTCGGGACGCACCAAATCAACGAACAAATCGTCGCCAAGGCTCGCGCCACGCTCGTGGAAGCGGCTCGAGCCGACCTCCCCGAAGCTCTCTAGAGTATCGTCGATGGCGCCGTCTTGCGAGCCGAACGAGAGCGAAACCCTTCTGATCGAGCCGTAGCGGCTGACGGCGTCGAGCGGGATCGTGTTGCAAATCAGAACATGCCGCAGCTCGTCTTCCAGCCGCGACATCGCAAGCTGAATAGCGTTCTCCGCTCGGTCCACGATGACCTGCCCGGTGCGTCCCGCGGCGGAGGAAGGCGGCGCAATCGAGAACTGCTCCATCCAGTGGATGATCTCGTCCACCGCGGAGAAGTACTCCGCGGGATTGTTTGGAGGATTGAAGAGCGACGTGGATTGGCGCGAAGGCTCGCCGGAGAGGGACGCGTCGGCGAGAATCACTTTCTCCGCGGCTTCGAAGCGGTCGAGTTCTTCCTCATCCGTGGATTTGGAATCGTCGCCGTTTATTAGGTCGGAGATGCCGGAGAGTCGGTTATCGAAGTTGGAGAAGATCAGAAGCATGTCTTCGCGATCCTCTTTGGCGGCTCTGAGGCTCTTCACGATCTGCTGAGCCGTGGCGAGGACGCGGTCGTCACCGCCGGCGCCGCTGCCAAGACTGGTGGTGGTGGCCATGTTTTCCTCCACCCAAAAGATTTTAGGGTTTTCTAATATTTTTTTGTTCTGAGATTGATTTTTTTTGTGTGTGTGAAAGCTGAGAAGGTGTGAAGTGAAGAGTTTGGAGTTAGAGAATTGTTGGAGTGAGAATGGAAAGGAAAAAGGGAAAGGAAGATATGCTGGTGAGCATTATTCTCGGATATGTCAGAATTTTGTTCATTTCTATTTTTTTTTCTTAATTTATTTTTGTGTTGTTGGGGACTGTTTGGGAAGACAGAAAGAAAAAAAAGGAAAGAAAAAACGAGTTTTGGCCGGCTTAGTTGGAGTTAGGAGAGTGAGACCTTGCTAATCACGCAGTGGACTTTTATGGGACTCTTCAAACATTTTCACTATTACTTGATTTCTGATTTGGGTAAACAAACTAGTTTTTTCTTTTTTTTCTAACGTCACCAATCACAATGCTTCTCTCCTACACAATATATATATATCCTCTCTTTCAACACTTCTCATTTCTCCTAATTAATTTTATTATCAAATTATAATTACAAACTGTTTTGATACATTAGTTAGAAGCTATTTTCACTAAACCATTTTGTTTAAATGTAACAAAATAGCTTTTCTATAGTAAATTGTGAAAAAACATTCATCAATTAAACAAATCTATGTAGTTTTAACAGTAATCTGAGGTAACTGTTAGAAAGAAAAATTTTGTTTATAAATATATAAAAGGAAAATAATATATGAATTTAGTTAAAAATAACTAAAATATGTACTTTGAACAAAATTTCTTTTTCTCTTCTAATTTAAATATTAATTTTGTTTTATTTTCTCTCCTTTGGTTAAATAGAAGTTTAAGAGAAAAAAAAAGATTAATTTGTGTATATAATTTTTCATTAGTTTTAGTTGAGGTAAAAGAAATTTAGAAAAAAACAGGAGTTTGAATAACATTTTATTTTTTTAATTTAAAAAATAATAATTAAATAATTTAATATAAGAGTTAGATCTTCTTTTTCTTTTTTATTTTATGCTAGTTAGACCAGACTTAAAAGGGTTAATTATTTTTTTTAAATAACTCTCCTCTGTAATATCTTAATAATAATTAAGATGTATACAAAATAAAATTTACTTAGATTTGTAAAAAGTAAAACACTCTAAACTAAAATAAATGTGAGAAGTTAAATTATAAAAATTATTTAACATATAATAGTATCTTGAAAAATTACAAGAAACTGTTTCTTAAATAAGAATTTTTTACACGAAGGAATATAAATATCATATAAAAATTTAAGTATTTAACCCGTGGCAGAACTTAATTTTATATTTTAGAAGTGTTAAGAAATTTTGGATATGCCAAAAATATGAAATATAATAAAATTAAAATTATATTTTCTTAAAAAATTTAATTTATATATAAATGGAAGAAAATAATAGAAACCAGAACTCCTTTATTCTATAAAATAATATCTTATTAATAAGTTAATTTATAAGATATTAATTATGCATGGGACATGTATTCGGAAAGGTTTTCATATTAGGATAAAATCCTCTAAACACATATATTAGGATAAAATCCTCTAAACACATATTAAGGTAATGAACCAATAGATAATAGAAAAATATTATCTTAACTTAAATCTATATGCATAAATCATCCTAAACGAATATAAATAAGATAATATGATTTTAGGATTTATTATTTGTTAAAAATATATTATTTTTATTAATTTATTGTCGAAATGTAATCAATATGCACACTCTTTATTAAAATAGAAAATGATAAAAAAAATTTAAAGTTAATTATCATACACTCGGTTTTAATGTTCTAGTAAAAACATTTGGTACTAATCGTAAAATCGAGTATGAGAAATGGTAAGTAAGAACATAACAAATCAGAAAGAAGAGGGAGATAGAGAAACTAAAAAGAGAGGTTGAGAGTGTAAGGAAGGAGGATGAGGAAGCAGTCTAACAGAAGTGGATTTTGGGTCTAACTCAACCTCATAAAATTGACTTATAAAACTCGAATATGGAACTGGACAAACAGGACAAGATTACTATTAACTCGAATTTACAGATATGTGGGTAGGATGGTGTTATAGGCTCGACAATTTTATTAGGATAGGCTCTGATACCATAATAGAAATAGATTTTGGACCTAACTCAACCTCATAAAATCAGGAAGATTTACTCCTATTTATGAGTTGAGGAATTCACATATGAAAAAGAAGTTGGAAGAAATAGAAGAGTCTCGGCAACACAAAGTCTCAACCAGAATTTGAGTGTGACGGTTGATTGCATTCTGACATAAAAATAACATATTCTCAACCGTAAAAAAATTAATAAATCCTAAAATCATATCTCAAATTTCTATTTATTTATACCAATGCAAAATGAATCCTGCATGTAGACTTAGGTTAAGATGGTGTTGCTTATTACGTAACCTTGATTATTTTAATGCAAGTATTTATAAGATTTTAGCCTAAATCAAAAAATTTTCATAATACATGTCTATGTCCGTACAAATTTATTTATTTATATAAAAACTTAACTATCTTAAATTTTAATAAAATCATTAACATGTTATTAATCTTTAACCTTAATCATAATTAAAATTCTTTTTTATTCAAATAGTATTTTTTTTTTTTAATTTGAGCAAAATAGATTTGAAAATTGATTCGATATTAGTGGTATTATAGATGGAATTCATTCAGATTTAAATTAAAGTTAAGTTATATATTTTTCCTTATATTAATCTGATTTAAGTTTTTTTATCAAGTCTAACTAAATTAATATCATTAAAACTCTTTAGTTTGCTTTGGGTTAACGTAAAATAAACATATAAATATTATTTTATTTTATTTTTGTAAAAAAAAAATATTTTAAGTTTATTGATATAGTTCTGTCTAATTCTATTTTATATACAATATTTTTTTATTTTACATTTTTAACATTTTTTTAGTCTTTATTATTAAATATAATTAGTTTTACATAGAATATAATAAATAACGTTCCTATTATTATGTTTAATTATTTTAAAGTACGTAATTCAATAAATATCAACAAATTCAAACACTTTATAATCTTAAATAAGATTATAAGAATATCGAAATGAATGAAAAAAAAAAAGAAAAAAAAAATAGAAGAAAAAAAGGTTTTAAAATATATGATGTATATATTTAAGTCAATGTCAATAGTTGATTTGATTTCTTTTTCTTTTAAATGAATAAAATAAAAATGATTTAAATGAATTTATATAATGAAAAAAAAAATAATTAAATGAGTTTAATAATTTAAATTATCGAATTCATTGAATCAATCTTATTATTTGATGAACACCCTCACTTAACGTTAATATATTCATTAAATATTTACTTTTCATATATATAGATATATATGATTAATATAAGTAATTTTCCAGTTTTAGTTAATTAAAAATACTTTATATACGACTATTAAATTAATTATTACAAAAATCATTAATGTTATTGTGTTAAAAATTTATAATTGAACAAAGTTATAAAAAAAGTTTAATTTTACTTGAGATCCCACGTGGTATGATATTTATGTAATTGTCATTATAAATTTTAATTATGCAAATTAAGCTATTTAGTTATTGTAAACATAAGATTTTAATATCTTCGATATTTTTTTATCATCAATATAAAAAGTAAGTTGCTTTATAATATATTAAATATATATTTTTTAGTATACTTATGTATAAAATAATAAATACATCTAATATAAAAAAGTATATGTAATTATTTTCTTTAAATAAAATTGTGTTTAAAAAAAGTAATAATTATTGTTTATAATATACTAAAAATTTAAAATAAAAATAAAGATATTTGTGTGTAATTATTTTTTAGAGAAATTAATAAATATATTATTGAATTATTCTTTAAAAAGATACTTAATTGATTGATGTATCAAAGATATTTTAATTATCTTAATTTAAAGTATAGTTTATTGTATTAATAATCTTAATTAACTAAACTTGTTATAAGAAAGTTCAAATTTTGAGGCAAGCACAAATTAAAAAAAATCTCTTTCTCTCTCGTTATACATGAAAAAATATCATCTTTATCGATTATATTTTTTTATATAATTGATTATATATATTCAAATATTAATATATTTTATATATTATTATAATAATAAATTATTAATATAATATTAAAATAGTAAATATTAAATAAAAATTTAATAATTATTTATTTTTATTTTAATAAAAATAATTAAAAATTATTAATAATAAATAATATTATTTTATTTTTTATTTCTTTCTATTTTTTTTTAATTTAAATAATTTTTTTTCTTTTTCTTTTATTTTCTTAAATTTACTTTTTAATTCAAACACAACTAAAATTACAATTTCAATGCATTCATTTAATTACTATTATACCAATTCAGAATCACATAATTGGGAACAAAATATAGTAACAATTTCATTTAACAAGTCTTACATCATACAACACAATATTCAAATTAGTAATTTCAAATTAGTAATTTCAAATTAGTAATTTCCAAATTCACCGTAAATTTTTTATAATTTTTAACAAGATAACAGGGTTCAAAAACAATCATTTAACATTTTCAAATCCAATCTTCCTTAATCCTAAGGAACCTAAATTAAAATTACCTTCCCTTAATTTAGGTTAGATTCAAATATGTCTTTACAAAACAAAATTTCAATACTCTAATAGATTATTTAAATATTACTTCATAATTCAAATACACTTCTAAAATTCTAAATTATCATTAAAATCATATTAATAAGAAAACAATCTTATGTAAGAAAGTTAGATATCACATGGACAGAAAAAAAAATTGAATATAAAAAACTTATTCAAACAATATATGAAAAAACTAATCAAATAAAAAGTAAGAAAGTTATTGAAAATAACATCAACCTAGTTTCACCATAATTTTTAATTTATCTCCACTATAATTTTAATAAAGTTAATTAACATCTTAAATATTTAAATAAAAGATCACTTTAATTTTAAATAAAAGTTAGAAATAAAGGAAGTATATGGTTTTGGAATGAATAGGAATTTAGAAAGTTCTACACGATCTGAAAATTGAAGTGTGAAAGCGTATTTGAGAAAGTGGGTGATATTTTGAGTTGATTCAGTCAAAGAGATGAATCACTGAATTCATTGAAACATGAAAGATGGATCTGAAGTTTTTATTTTGAATTATATTATAATTATTATAATAATTATAATAGTTATAATAATTAATATTATAAGAAAGAGTTGACCATTGATTGATTGATTGAATGGTATTTGAACTCATTTTATTAATCAACCAACTTGCTGGTCAAGGGTCTATTTCAATCTTATCCTTCTCATCTGTTTCACATTTTCTTTTTTTTTATTTAATTTCTGGTACAATCATTTCTTCAACTTCTTTTATATTATTCTTTTTTTCTAATCAATCGATAAATAGTTACACGCTAGTGATGATTTTTAATAATTATTATTTAAATTAAGACGCATACTTTTTAAGATTATTATAATCTTAAATAATCCCAATTTGAATTAGATCTTAAATGTTAAATTTTGACCACTAATAATATTGTCTTAATTTAAATAGTTTCTTCTATTGTTTTTCTTTACTTTTACAAATTATACCTCCTTTATTTATTTATTTAATAATAAATTTTTCATTATTAATAATAAAATGTTTCCTTTTCTCTTTATTATTTTTTTATTTAAAGTTGAAAGAAAAAACTTAAAAAGCGTGGAAACCTTTTTTAGTTATATATATATTTCATAATGTTAAGTAATTTAGTTGATTATAAAATATTTATTATGTTTTTAAAAAAATGAAAAATGAAGCAACCATTTCATTATAATCCACATAACATATTCATTTTTAGGCTTTGATTACTTTATTATTTTGAATTTTAATTCTTATATTGTATTCATGCACGTTTTACTTTTGGTAAATATTGTTTTGTTGTGATGTTTTTTATTTATTATTTTTAAATAGACTTAATAAATATAAATATTAGTATTAATAAATAAAAATAAAAGTTAATAATTTTTTTTTTATATTTTTTAATTTTATTTACTATTATATTTAGTGAAAATTCTTAAAGTGAATAAATATATTAATTTTCAAAATATTTATATATATATATATATATATAATATTATATTATCTTATTGATGATGTTTTTAACATCTTAACATATATATAGATTATTTTATCAGATATTTAATAATATTTTAAAAAAAGCATAATATAAATTCATTTAAAAATATTAAATGAATATTAGTAGAATAAAAAAATAAAATAAAAAACTTAAAAATAATTTTTTTATTCATTAAAAACTTTTTGTTAAAATTTTGAATTTTGTAGTATTACTGATCGGTTCCATAACAAATTTTATAGTTAGAAAAATATTATCATACAAGTATGTTATATTTAATTTATAATAATATCAATTTTTAGAAATTAATATTTAATAAAATTTTATAGAATTAAATATGTTTTTATCTCTTTATTTATTTTGATTTTTTTATTCTTATAATTTTAGTCATCAATTCACTCATTCAATTTTTAAAAATATATAATTTTAATTATAATATCAAATCTATAATAATAAATAAATATTAGTAAATATTATATTTAAAGATAAATAATTATTAAAATTATATTTAATCATTTTTATCAATTTTATTAAAATAAAAAATTATCATTAAATATTAAATTTAAATAAAAAATAAAATATTATATTTTTAAAAATTGAAGAATTGAATTAATTTTTCTAAAAATAAAAAGACAAAAAGATAATTTTCAATATAAATATAAACATAAAAATATATTTAACGCAATTTTATATTTAGTTATAACTTATGAAAAGATGTTATAGTCAACAAATATATTTATTTAAATTTTATGTATGGAATTATTTTTTATTAAATTAATTATAAATACCGTTTAGCTGCCCTATCTTATTTGACTTTTTTTCTCTTCTAATATAATAAAAAATATTGCAACTTCCTTTTCTTTTGAAGGAATACGAAATCTTTGTCAAAAGAATATTATGGCTTAGAGGGTTAGACTAGGACCCAGTCTTTACAATTTTAACCTAATTAGTTTGAAAACTTATTTTTAGAAGAAAAAAATAAACATATAAATGGAAACAAAGATGATTTGATTAATGAGATATTAATTTTTTTTAAATGACACTCATCTTTCTTAGTATATTTAAATTATTCAATTTTTTTATAATTTTTTTTTAACTGTTATGTTTTAAAATTTAAAACTTTAATTTTATATTATTTAAATTTTAGTAAAGATGCGTGTTTAGTAAAGAAAGTGAAGAAAACATGAAGTTTCAGAAAACGGAATTAATGGTATCTAAGATAAAATTTGACTTAGTAAAAGAAGTAAAAATGTCAAAAACTTATACCCCAAAATCATTTGAATAAAATAATTTTCAAAGTTTAAATTATAAGACCTTGAAAGATTGTTTAAATAAAATATAAATATTTAATAAATATGTTTTTTTCTTTTCTAGTTTATAATGACGTTTTTTTTTAAATGTTGACTTTCAACCGTGTCAAATGAGTGTAAAGTGATGTATGTAGCCGACTTTAATTTATTGTGATAAAGTTTTGTTGTTATTGATAATATGACTTGAAATAATAATAGCTTGTAACTAATTATTATCATTATTTCTATTTTAACTTTGAGTGCTTTGACAAAAGTTCTCATTCACCATCGTTTGATATTATACTTTTTTTTTTTTAAATTCTTCCTTTAATATTACTTTATTTATTTATTTTTGTTTTAAATAAAATATTTAATCTTTTTGAAAAAAATGATAAAAAATTAAAATTAAGTGAAACCTAAAAATTATCATTACATAAAACAAAGTATATTATTGTCTACAAAGTTAAATTATAATTTAATATGAAGAAAAAAAAAATCTAGAGATCTCCTAAAACTTCTAACACCAATTAAACTTTCACAAACTGACTCACTATTTATTTTTATTTTTTTTACTTTTTAGAAACTCTCTTGAAGACTCTATTTTTCTCTCACAATTTCTCTCTGATGTTCCTTCTAACTAAGCTTGCTTGTGCATCCATCGCACTTCAGTTCCTATGTTTATAGACGAGTTTCCCCTTGGCACAACCTGCTGCACCGTAAAATGCAGCTGGGGATGAAAGAAAAGACATAAGACAATGTTATCACATTTTTTTAAAAAAGAAAAGCCATTGTAACGTGCATGTGTATAAAGCAGTTTAAGTTATTGAAGTGGTTGCTTCGCAGCCATCATGCACACAGGCTAAGACATCTTCGTAATCTCTTGCAATGGTAAAAGAATCGTAGACCTTTCCATCACTGCTTTTCTTGTATTCAAAGAGGAGAGATGAATGATTGAATGCTGTCAACTTCACAAACCCAAAGTCGTAGTCTCTGTAAAGACTCCACTTAGGGGTTACTTCACTGAAATCTGACAAGTGGCTTCCTGCACCTCCAGCAACAACGTGAATTGTTCCATTCACAACACCAGAATAGTGAGACCTTTCATCATTCACACATTGATTCTGTATATGGATTTTGTTCATAAAAGCATTAGCATTAGTATGGAAGGTGTTAAATGCTCACGATTTTAACAGTAGGAATAGTAAATTATACAAAATGAATAAAGCAACCATCCGTAGATCATTCAATAATTTGATAAGGATAAAATGCACACCATGAAAAGTGTACGATGAAAGTAACATATCATTAACTTCTCTACTGTGTAAGTTGGTTTGAATTTAAATAAAGTCATGGCTTATTAGGGTATTATCCTTACCTGATATATGGGGCATGTCCTTTCGTAGTTATGGACATGGCCATAAAATGCAATATCTACTTTATATTTCTGCCAAAGTTTCTGCAAACTTTCCCTTCCCATGGGCTCTTCAAATGAGCCCTCCATGGCATACCCAGAACTAGAAGAATATCCAAGCACACGATGAGCCGAAAAAATCAACCAGGGTTGTTTCTGTCTATCTACTGTTGCAAGGCAATGCTCAATGAATTTGTATTGTTCCGTTCCTTCTCTCCAATCATGTTCACTGTCAGCTATGCAGAAGTGAAACATGCCATAATCCGTCGCGTACCTGGATATTTAGAATCTCACTTTCAATATATCAGATA
The DNA here is from genome assembly GCA_016859785.1 of Macrotyloma uniflorum. Classification (NCBI taxonomy): domain Eukaryota; kingdom Viridiplantae; phylum Streptophyta; class Magnoliopsida; order Fabales; family Fabaceae; genus Macrotyloma; species Macrotyloma uniflorum. Next base: position 2,476,937 of record BDMB01000016.1, read on the forward strand.
TGAAAAATACATTACAATACATCGTTAGAATTACATACCACATTCTTTTGTATATAACTCACAATTGTTCACTTTAGAATACTATAAGTAAAATATATTTATGTCATGAGTCATTTTATGAAAACCTCTCTCACTGAGTTTAAATTAATTCAACTTGACCACCTTTGTCATATAAAACACAGTCACAAAAGTTCAAATCTGGTGCATTTCAATTAGCTTATATTGTATTCAAAATAGTTTTATGATCAATATAGTACTAACAGAGCTGTTGATGAAAAAAAGAGATTTTCCCTAAATTTTTTTTCATGGAAATGAGTGTACCAAAAGTTTGCTCTGTTCTTAGCTGGAACATAAAACATGTTCTGTGCCAAAACTCCACATTCGCCTCCAGAATCTGTAGTGTTATAAAAGGATCCTGTGTTGGGCCAATCACGTTCGTGATTACCGCTGCAAGATTATTAGACAATTCTAGTTAATATATGGGTAACACATGAATTAATTTACTTGCAAACAGAAGGTGTGAACAATAGGACAAACCTGGCAATCATATAAGGTACTGTTGATGCAATAGGTTCCACTTGAGCAGTGAATTGGTCCCACTGTGAGATGTATCCGTTTGCGTAAGTTATATCTCCTATGTGGAAAACAATGTCAATATTTTCTAAATCCTTGATGAGCTGGTCAGTGGTGTTAAGTGAACCAGGTTGATAGGCATTATACTCATTTGAACCATCGCGCTCGGCCTGAAAGAAAATCAAATGCCTTTTATCAATAATCATACTCAACAGTCAGCTTGCAACTTTATCATTTTTAACCTGATCATTTAGCCATTCATGAGCCATAAATTTACATGGATTCCAAATTTTCAATTCTATGATTTCAGTGCTGAGCATAATTGACTTCTGTTGAGTCCTCCAAGGAGAGAAGGCCCACTCCTCTACCCCACAAAACAAAAAACAAAAAAATAAAAAAGAGAAAATTTAAAAAGAAAAAGGATAAAAGAATATAGAGCTGTTTTTGTGTATTAAGGTATAGACTGCAAAATGATAAATCAAGCCACCGAAGTTACTTCGGTAAAAGTTGATAAATGATGACAACTGTGTTATGTAGCATTGGAATAAACGCTAGAATTGATCAATCAATTGCAGGGTAAATTAAAAAAATAATGTTTCATCAGCAGACAAAGGTCAGTAAAAGAAACAATTGTAACCAAATGGAGACATCTCAGATAGACAAGAAGGCAGCTAATGACTTTTTTTTATTACTAAGGAAGCTTATGACTATTTAACCTATGTAATTCCAGTCTGACAAATACTAATATTGATGATATCGTTGCCTAACTGTTTATGATCTTCAAGATTATAGAGAGAAGTTATTAAATACATTTTTAGAGTAGAGTGATCAAATAAGTAGAGATGATAAAACGGTTGAGTTATTTTTCTTGATGAATCCATCAGTGGTAAATATTCTTACTTTGTTCATACATAAATATGCCTAAGATTGCACTTGGTCAGAGCATACTTGGTTATTCCTCCCAAAGACAGTTTCTGATTCTTCTTTATATAAATTTTATTTTGAAAATTAACATTACCTTCCCCATGTCACCAAATATGATAACACGTTGCAGTGAGTCCTGTCCAGGATAAGGTGATGACTTAAATGAATATTTCTTGCTCCAAATATAAGAACCATTAGACAGTAGATGCCCTAAGCGATAGGTATACCTGAAAAAGTTTATATATATTTTTAAAAATTATAGAACAAACATCTAGTTCCTCATTGTGCTATAAAAAGAATGGATATTTAAATGCATACACTAAGTTAGGCCAAAGATTTTTGAGAAAACTTGTGTGTATGAAACCAGGGTCACGCCAACCAACAGTTCGCGCAGGTGAACCTGCAAATGAGAATAACAAAAGAACCACATTATGCAGCTATACAAAGCCTACACCCAATTTGTCTAGAAAGAAGATGAATAAAAAAGCAACAATCTGGATATGAGTTTCCAACATATAACTAAAACAATTAGCATTACTTAGAATGTAGATATGTGTTTAACTTCATATTATAAACCAACTTTTTAAACGACACTCCACTTATACCGTATAATTTGACCAAATCTTTAATCAATCTAAAATCTCCAACCCATTTCAACATTTAATTACTTCCAGTTGCTTGAGAATTAGAACTCTTTTGATGGTAAGCTTATGGTGATGTGATCAAATGTTGTAAATTTTATAGAAATCATGATGGCTATTTCAACAGGAAAATCGTTACTGGTTATGGACTTATTCTTACCGAAAACTACTTCCATTAAAACTTAGATTTTCAGTTCTCTATTTCTTACCCTCCCACCCTCTATTTCATAAGATGCTATTGTAGTATAACTTTCAGCCATAGAAGCTTGTTCTCCTTGGTATATTTTAAGGACACATTATGAGGAACATTATAGAAGGGGCATTAGAGAGGAGGGTTGTAAATAAACCAAGAGATTTCAGTTTATTCAGTTTCAATATAACCCGACAGTAAGCCCAGGCTTTCCACAGTTAGGGTTAAAAGTGCAAAAACAACCCAATTTTAATAAAAATGCAGATTGCAAAGAGAAAAAGAAAGAGTGACAGTGCAGGGTGGAAAGTTTGACTCGATGCTGACATTAAGTCCAACTCTGGACAGTTTTAATATAACTATAGACTATAGATTAATGCTCATGATGACTCCTAACCAGGGTTCAGACAATTTACAGAATGCTAAGCAAAAAATCATTTAGCAGTTAGGTTTTCTGAAAAATGTTTACTGGATCAGACCATGTATGCAGTAAAAAACCATTGTTCTGCGATGGCATTATGACCAAATAAACCATACCACACATGCTGTTACGACCAAATGTCAATGTTCCGGCTGGCGATTGCACTTGTGTTTTACCCTTAGGACCCCACTCAACAAACGGTATAGCTTCATTTATGTGATATCCACTAGTCCAGGTAACTGTCATCTGCACAAGACGGGCCAAATAATTCTGAAATAAATTCTGTATTCGTAATAGTGTTTCCAGAGTGTTAAAAAAACAAAATATCATCAATTCCTATTTCCACAATATCATGTCAAATTATAAAATCTAATGAAATCATTCATCATTGGAGAGTTGTGCTCCAAATCTATTAAATCTATACATGTGCCTAAGATACTTGCTAATTTTGTGCTTCATATATAGGAACTGTATCACTGAAGCAAATCGATAATGGGAGAAATAATATCAAGGATAAACTTACTTCATCCCAAAAATTCCCCTGAGCAAGTCGTGGATATAGAGGCACCTTAGGATTGACAAATGATATGAAATTGGAAACTGCCACAAGTTTAGGCTGCATTATTCAAACAGATGACTCCAAGTCAGCCCAAAAATCATATACATACTTTGAATGAAGATAGGATGGTTTAGTATTAAGCGCATAAGTGTAATATAGTGGCAGTTTTAACAGGCAATGCTACATCTAAGGTGAGAATCAATTAGCATGAGCATGATTTAGTGAGAATGGGAAGGATACAAAAAAATATAATAACAGCTAAAAGAGCCTGGAAGCACATTTAATAGCCCTCCTGAAAATAGAGCAAAGGAGAAATCTGCACGTTGATTGATCAACTGGAACTTCAAAGAAGCTTTTCCTGTCTTCGAATAGTGTGAGTTGGAGTAATTCAAAAACTGGAACTGGTACAAAGTTTCAAACAAACAACATGAGAAATGCATCACTAGAAAATGAATCCAACCTGCATTTAATTCAATAATAGATCTATGACACATACCTTAATTGGGGCTGAGCATATGTACGGAATCTCCTCTTTTGGATCATTCACAGGTGGACATGTTGATGAACTGTGATTAGAAAATAAGACTCTCATTTAGTTCTTATAGCAACAATTTGATGCACAGGCTTTAGAAAAAATACTAGATTTGAAAATTTCAGTTATTGAGGATCACAGCTTGGTAAAGTACAGAGTTGAGTTCTAACTTCTATGCAATATTCAATATAAGTCCATAAAGAGAGAGATGCGCAATGATTACATGAACTTTGCAGGAGAGAAAACTCCAACCCAATCATCTGCAGATGGCTCAGGGTAATCAATATCTATTGTCACCCATTGGGTATCCTCACCCTGAAATCGTGATTACATAAATTTCAATAAAATTGAACCAATAAAAGAAAGTGCATTATTCACACCCCTCTTACTAAATTAGCGAAAGTTTAAGGAAAATGTTGTTACCTTTATGCCAATAAGCGATGGGGTGGCAGTGATAGAAGCATCATTGTGGAGTGAAACAACAGCCTTATGGATAGCAATCTTGGAGAGTGCTTGCTCCCCAAAACCATGATTATGAGCAAAACAAAAAAGGATGTTCAAGTTCACCAAACACGCCGCCACCACCACCGCTACAAGATTCATGTTAAAGCCTCCTTCTACCTTCATCTTCATGCTATTTCTTTTGGCAAATTCAGAAGAGGTCGAAAAAATAAGTTATATGCTGTTTGGATACCCAGAATTATTCCATTTTGACTTTCTTCTATTTTATGTTTTCTCACTCAAATCTTACATGCTTTGGCAGTAGAAAGAGTAAGAATTTGTAGGTCTTATTAATGCAGCATATAGTCTACGAGGAAGGAAGACCTGAAGAGATGATGCAAAGTAAACATTAACTTCATCCAACAACAAGCCTTTAAAGTCAACACAAGTCACGTGTTTGTTTTTTCTTAATGAAATTATTCTGGTTAGTATCTGATAGAATAATATAATAACAGAGATTATTTATTACTCTAACCATTTTAATGTTAAAATATATTACAATTTACCCCTCAATCTTAACCAATGTTTGGATTATGTTTTGCCGGTGCTGGAAGATTGGTTCAAGTTTCCTTGAAGAAGATTAATATCTTTCACTGACACTTTTAAGTTGTGGATTTAATGCATGTAAACTTTTAAATAAAGAATTTCATAATTTAAAAATTAGAGTATATTAAATTTATATTATTTTCAATTTAAATTATTTTTAGTTTTAAATATTTTATTTGAATAAAATAATTTCCATTAATTTTAATTTATTTTTTTAGATAAAATATTTTAATTACTAAAAAATATAAAAATTTATTTTAATATTAACAAATATTTAATAATTCAAATTATGTTCTTAAATCATTGAAATTTTAATAATTCAAGAAAAATATAAATTCAGATATATGAAATTTAGATTACATGAAATTAAATTTAAATATGTTATTTTTAATATTCTTAAATAATTATTTTCTCTTTCCCCTCTATCTCTCATAACCCAAAATTAATAGTTTATTTTCCTTTTTCATCCTTAGTGTATTCATTTATTCAATTCACCTTCTTCTTTTTTTCATTTAATGTTACTACAACTTACCATCTCTTGAGAAGATAATTTTTTTTCTTACCAAAATTAAACAAATGATAAAAATAAAACTTTTTTCTTTGTTTATTTATTTGAGAAATGAATTTTCTTTTGTTGAAAATGTTTTTCGTGTTATTTATCTATTGTTCAAGAGTGTGGTGTAGGTTGGACAAAGGAAAATAGGAGTGGACGAAGAGAAAGTGAGGGTATAATGAAAGATTAATTTCAAATATATTTATATATTTAAAAAAAATTATATTTTCGAAGGTCTATTTATAAATTATGCATTTTACAATTATCTATTTATTTATTTTAGAAATAAATTTTTGAAGAAAAATTTTTGGAAAATTTATTTATTTTGCTCAACTAAAAAAATAATATATTTTTATTAGAGAATAAAAGTGAGTAGTTTAAAAAAATATATACAACAAATATATTTAATTTATTTATTATAATGCAAATAAACTTGCTACACACCAATTTGATAAATTAATTTTTTTTACATAATTCTCTAATCACAGACATATGTCACGAATCAAGCTATTTATCACACTCGTGGTCTCTTGTATAAAAAAACTGAAGGATTATTTTATTGTCAAAAAAAAAAATTCAAATATATAATATAAATGTAACGATAAAAACGGAAGTGGTAAATAATAAATTATTGATTTATTTTGCCTTAATTTCTTACCTTTGAAAAACATTCCATTAAATAAAAATTAATTTCTATTTATGAATCTTTAAAGTAATTCCACATTCATTCTATCATTGTATTTATTATAATAATAATAATAATAATTATTATTATTATTATTTAAATATAAAATAATAAAACTTAATATAACTTACATGAAAATATATGTTGGAGTAATTTCAAATTCATTCTATTGTTATTATTTATGTGCCATTATTTTATGATTTTTTCCAAGAATTTGATTATTCATTAAATTTATTACTAAACAGAATCCTTGTCTTAAAAAGCATTAAATGATAGTTCTTGAAATATTCAAGCATGAGAGCAGATTCATTTGATTTCTATGTTGTCACAGAAAGTCATATAAGTAAGGGACAGTATAAAACCTTTCATATCTCTCAGATTTTATTGTTGAAAACAAAAACCCTGAGGAGAGTAACAATGGCACAATCCATTTCTCATGGGTTTTTTATACTTTTTCTCTGCATTCTGCTGCAACATCATATTCAAGCACTCAAACAGGTAAGTTCTGTATTATTCAACATTTTTCTAGATTTTAGTGTTGAAATTGGCTATAAGCTTCTTGTGATTATTATATTTTTCAAAAAATGTTACTGAAAGCAGTGTTATTTTGGATTAATATTCAGTTTTATGAATTAATCTTTCGCTTTTGTTTTTTCAGTCCTATATTGTATACTTAGGATCACATTCTTTTGGTTCAAATCCTTCTTCAGTTGATGCTGAATCTGCCACAAACTCTCACTATGATTTTCTTGGATCTTACGTTGGAAGGTATAGAATTTATCCCAAGTTTAAGAAATTACATTGGACAAAACCAATATAAACTGATTATGTGTTTTTTTGTTCTCTTTCACAGCATCGATGTGGCCAAAGAAGCAATCTTTTATTCTTATAATAAATATATTAATGGCTTTGCTGCAGTACTTGATGAAGATGAAGCAGCGAATGTTGCAAGTGTGTATGCATAATGTATTCTTAGGATTATTATTATACATATTGTTATTTTAACGTTGTTGTAACTGTTGTTTATTATTGATGCCATGTAGAACATCCGAATGTGATATCAGTTTTCTTGAACAAAGAACGAAAATTGCACACAACACATTCATGGAACTTCCTTGGGTTAGAAAGAAAAGGTGTATTTCCACCTCACTCAGTATGGCGCAAGACTAAGGGTGAAGATGTCATTATTGGAAATATAGATACAGGTAAATAATTTTTTTTTTTTAATTTTTTTTTTCATTTGAAATTTTTATTTGAAAGTTTTGTATACAGAACAGTATGATATTGTTGTTACATAATGTCATGAAACGTTTCTCACATACTTCGTTTGAAACATTTCTTAATAAACATTTCATATCATGAATATGACTATGAAAATTCGCAATATCTTATTTTTGTGATTATAGAACTAAGGTTATAACTACTTATATATTTCTCTTTTTTTTATATGTCCATATATATATAAAGTGTGTGGTTTATGAAAAATGTTTCAAAATAAATTATTGAATATTTCTCATACATGTAACATTTGTTTAATATAAGTAGTTGTATTTAACGATTTAATCTTGGAGTTCTCTATGCAGTCCTATATATTTTTTTATTTCTAATTACAATAAGGTATTATATGAAATAAATAATAATTAATTATTTAATTTAAATTTACATTGTGATGATAAAAACAATATTAAAAGAGTAAGCCTAAAATAAAACACTACAACTTTTGGGAGTTTATTTTTGTAAAATCTTTACAATATTAAATAATTATAAATCATATTTAATAATTTTTTACAAGTACAACTAGTAGACAATTATTTTAATAATATAAAATAATATGAGGTATTAAATGGAATATTATTATTATTATTATCTTAGTAAAAATAAATTGTGGGGATTATTTTGGGTTGTGAAATGATAATTTTTCTTCAGGAAAAAAAGATTGAGATAATTTACTCTTCAAATACTTTGACTTCTTTTATGAATGTTATTCCATCATTTCTAGCTTTCTTTGATCAATCTTCAACCCTATATTTATTGATGCTGTGATGTGTGGTAGGTGTTTGGCCTGAATCTAAGAGTTTTAGTGATGAAGGGTTTGGACCCATCCCAAAAAGGTGGCGTGGAAAGTGTCAAACAGAAGATAATATTAGCTGCAACAGGTTCTCATGTCATACACAATTATATGGTTTATTTCACAATCGTTCTTTCCTTGTTAAACTTGAGTTTAAATCGTCTTTAATGTTTGAACTAATTTAGTTTTTACTATATGTAGGAAGCTTATTGGAGCAAGATATTATTCAAAAGGCTATGAGGCAAGTGTTGGTGGAAACCTGAATGGGACGATCCTTAGTGCACGTGACTATGAAGGTCATGGTTCCCATACTTTATCAACAGCTGGTGGTAGCTTTGTTCCTGGAGCTAGTGTTTTTGGCATTGGAAATGGAACAGCAAGTGGTGGAGCACCAAACGCTCGAGTTGCAGCCTATAAGGCTTGTTGGACAACAGGATGTTTTGATTCAGATATTTTGGCTGCTTTTGAAGATGCCATAAGTGATGGTGTAGATGTGATTTCCATGTCTGTGGGTTCAGAGAATCCACCAGAATATTTTGAAAGTGGTATATCCATAGGGTCCTTCCATGCAGTTGCCCACGGCATAACGTTGGTGGCTTCTGCAGGAAATTCAGGACCTTCTGCTGGATCTGTATCCAATGTTGAACCATGGACTCTCACAGTTGGAGCAAGCACAATTGATAGAAATTTCGTTAGTTATGTTACACTTGGTGACAAGAAAATCTTCAAGGTATATTTGTTTTATACATCCAACCTTGCTTTATATCATGAGAAAACTGGCTCTAACCTACACTCCTTTTTGTTCTATTATTGTTAGGGAGCTAGCCTTTCACACCATGCCTTACCATCTAATAAGAAGTACCCCTTGATTAGTTCTACTGATGCACAGATTAAGTTTGTATCTACTCTTTCCGCGTAAGAAAACTCATACCAACTTCCCCTTATGAATTAAGTTATCTTTGGGATGTTCTCTCTTGTAATCTAGTCCATTCTTGTAGCCCTTATTGCCTGAATGGAACTCTTGATCCTGAGAAGGTGAAGGGGAAGATATTGGTCTGTCTTCGTGGTATAAATGGTAGAGTGGAGAAGGGTGTGATAGCTGCTAAGGTAGGCGCTGTCGGAATGATTCTGGCTAATGAAGAGGAGTCAGGGGATGAAACTTTATGCGACCCCCATGTGCTTCCTGCTTCACATGTTGGCTTTAAGAGTGGCAGTTCCATTTATAGATACATCAACCGCACCAAGTAATTCTCTTTTTCATACATCAAGCTTCTTAAATGTTTGCTTTCTTTTCATGAATGGGGTACCTTAATTAACATTTTATATTATCAGGTCTCCTGTGGCTTATATTTCTAGAGTGAAAACAGAATTGGGAGTCAAGCCAACTCCAATTATGGCTTCATTTTCATCTAGGGGTCCCAATCTCCTTGACCCAGCAATCCTCAAGGTTCAATGTTTGCTATGATGATCACCTCACCACTCACTCACCCTTTAAGACTTAAATATGAAATGATTGTATAACTGTACTTTTTGTTGTGTTTCAGCCCGATGTCACTGCACCAGGAGTCAACATCATTGCTGCTTTTACTGAATCCTCATCTGCCACAGACTCTGACCAACCAATAACTCCTTATATCACTTTGTCTGGAACTTCAATGTCATGTCCACATGTTGCTGGTCTTGTTGGGTTGCTCAAATCCCTTCATCCTAATTGGAGTCCTTCTGCTATTAAGTCAGCAATCATCACCTCGGGTAAACTATATGTCTTACACTTTACACACCTATAGGACTTTACATTCATATTTTTTAGACACTCTATAAAATTTCATGTATTTTGCAGCAACTACAAAAGATAACACTAGAAGGCGTATCGGGGATTCCTCATTGAACAAGTCAACACCATTTGATTTTGGTGCAGGCCACATTCGACCTAATCGTGCTGCAGACCCTGGACTTGTATATGACCTAAATACTACTGATTATTTGAACTATTTGTGTGGTCGTGGCTATGACAGTTCCCAGCTTGAGTTGTTCTACGGCAAGCCTTACACTTGTCCAAAGTCGTTCAGTTTAGCAGATTTCAATTACCCAACAATCACCATTCCTCTGATTGAACAAGGACAAACAGTGAATGCTTCTCGCACTGTTACTAATGTTGGGTCCCCAAGCGTGTATAGAGTTCACATTGATGCGCCACCAAAGGTTGTAGTTTCGGTTGAGCCTAGGAAACTGAAGTTCAAGAAAAAGGGTGAGAAAAAGGAGTTCAGAGTTTCAATGACCTTGGAACCGCAAGCTACTAACATCAGTGGATCCGTATATGGGTTGTTGACATGGACTGATCACAAGCACCGTGTTAGGAGTCCAATTGTAGTTAACTTTCAAAAGTTTTGAGGTTTATGTTAATGTTTTCTTTAAATCTTTGCAATAATGGTTTTTTTGGAACTATCGAAGTTCTCTGGAAACTTACAAGAGAATATATCATTCAATTTTATGAATTCTTTCAACATCAAATTTACTAAAACTTAAAACAAAGTCTGAACAACCTTTGCAGTGTGGTTTTGTTGAATGCAAAGGAAAAAGAATAAGAAAAATGGTAGGTGTTATACATGATTAAAAATAATGGGTGTTTATGTATGATTATTTTAAAATATAACAATATTAGTGTTCAAAGTTGTTTCAGATTGCATGATTTTGGTGATGCTTATCAATACTTGTTGCAACGTAAATCTTATCTAATTTAATCTTATTTTAACTCACAATTAAAATAAGTAAAATATCGATAATTTTTTTAAATCTTAAAATACCACTCGTAATGTAATAAATGTTGCATTTACCTCTTTTTCTTTTACAAGTACATTAAAGATTTGCTTCAAATGTAAAAGTTATTCAACTAGAAAAATAAAAATGTTTTGTTCAGGGTCAAATTTGGCTTGTCACTCTTGATTTTAAAGCCATTTTTAATATGTACATACATAATAAAAAAACCTTAAAAAAAAAAGAAAGATTTAATGAGAGATATTTAGTGAAATATTTAAGTAAATTATAATTTTTTTAGAATAATGTATTATTGAAAAAATCTTAATTGATATAATAAATTGCTTAAAAAATATTTTATTAAGCAATTCTTCAAATAAGTTTAAATTTAAAAAAAAATAGAAAATGTAAATTATTTAATAATAATGTAACATAATAAAGTTTATATTTTATTTTTAATTTGAAGAGTAAGTCATGTAACTTACATCAATAGGAGACGACGATTCCTGATACAACAAATATGCTGAACCGTGAGAATATGCTGTAACTAAAATAACATAACAGCAGAGTGTAAAAAAAAAAATCCTTAAACATTATGAAAACCAGTTTCGTAAAAGCAACTAATCCAAACATTACTAAATATAATAATAGCACTCAATGCCGATGAACAAATTCTCAAATACAGGCCAAAAAGATGTGTTTTTTCAACCCACAGATCAGAAACTAAATCAGTGTACTCTTTCTGAGAACAAAATTCCAATTTCAGGTCGATTGGGAAGAAGAAACAGCCAAACCAAACAGAGTCTCTAAGATAAGTTCATGGGCTATGTTGGATAAGGTCTAACAATGTCATTAGAATCTCATCAACAACGGGGTACCCAGATAAAATTCATGTGAAAATGAGAGAAGAAATAAAAGCAGGAAAGTATTATAAGGTTGTACAGAGTTTGAGAAATCGTTCATCATATCTCATACATACACATTAATTATACTTAGCCCAAAAATAATAGGAAATGGAAATGGAAAAGAAACATATGAAGAGAGAGAGAAGGGAGGGTTATACGGCGAGTGTGATATCACTCAACTCAAGCTGAGCAGCAATGTCCTCAAGCTGCTTCCTCACGCTCATGTCAATCAACTTGGAACCTGCATTCCCGTACCTAACAGTGAAACCAGCCACCAAACTAGGGTCAAGGAGGGTCTTAATCCTCACGTTTTTCGCCCCGGTAAGCTTCTGAACCTGCTTCGCGATTTGCGCCAGGTGCTGCGACTCCAACTTCACCACCGAGGTAACCACAGCGAGCTCTGTGTCGGTCAACGTGTTATACACCAATTCGAACTCCTTCGCTATCTCGTTTATGAGATCGATTCTCTGCCCGTCCACAAGGATGTAGAGGAAGTTTCTGGTGTGGGGTTGGAACCCCGAGGACTCCGCGATCTGGTCCACCAGCTTCCGCTTCTCCTCCACCGCCAGCGTGGGGTCCGAGAAGAAGTCCAAAACCTGCGGCTCCGAGAATAGCTCGCTGATTTTCTCGATGTCAGCGGTGGTCGCGTCCAGCGTGTTGTTGGCCGTCGCCACGTCAGCCAGGGCGGTGGCGTAGCTGGAGGCAGCCGTGGCCGACATTCTGGCTCCCGCGGCGCCCCGGCGGGTGGCGGCGGCGAGCTTGAGTTTGAGGGCGGAGAAGGTGGTGCGGGGGAGGGAGAGGTTGAGGGTGGGTTTCTGGGCGAGGGAGTTTCGGGGGATTAGGACGTGTTTGGATTGGAGGGAAGCTGTTGGGTGCTGCAAAGACGCCATTTTTGCGGTGAGTGGGGAATGAATGAGATTGAGTTGTGTTTTGCTGTATTGTGTTGTGCTGTGATGTCTCTTTTTCTTTCTTTTTTTTTTTTTTTTTTTCTTTTCTTTTGTGATCTTGTGGAGCTAGAGAAGAGGGTCTTAGAGGATTGAGAGGTTAAGCGTGGCCTCTTATCTCGCGGATAAGATGATCAAGTTTGGACACGTGGACGCCTATGTGTGGAAGGAAGATTTTTTTTATTTCTGATTTGGATTTTTGTGTTTTTGAGAAAATAATATTCGAACCAGAAATATAAAGACAAAGGGCACCACTGAAATTAGTGTTGGTAGAAGTTCATTGCTACCGAAAAGGAAAGGAGATAAGAAATGAGTTGGATTAAGTACTCAATTTAAAGTATAACACATTATAATATGCTTTATGATGAAAAAATTGAAATTTTTCACTCAAACAAGTATAAACTTTTTACTATCAATAAAGTTTTATTGTAAATAACATAAATTAACCTGAATGAAGGATTGTGAAAAAAATTTAGAATTCTCGTGATTTAAGAAAAAGTATATCTTTGAGTTTTTATCATAAATCAATTTTAACTTATCATAAATTATCTTTAATAAAAATTTGGTTTTTTTTTTCTAAGTTTTGATATGATGACACTGAAATTTATTTAATTTATCGAATTTTATTTATCATTATATTATTCTTCTTAATATTTAATACTTGTATGAGTGTTATCATCTTTTAATCGTTCAGTTGAGATTTTGGTATTTGATTGATATGAAAATACTTTTAAACCTAAAATATTACAAATAACACTTAATTAGAATTAATATTAAGAAGGATGTAATTCTAATTAAATATCTTTTAAATTCATCATAATTGTTAGGATATGGAGATTATAATTCATTTATTCAGGTTTAAAAACTTAATATTTGAATAATTTAATGAATTGATGATATAATTAAAATTTATTAAAATAAATAATTATAATTGTTTGTATGATAGGTAATTTTGACAAACACAATCTTAACATTTTATCTTCTGTTTTATATTTTTATATATCACTATCTATTATATTTATTCACTTTATAGATCAACCTTTTGTTCAAACATTTATATTTTTATTTATATTTCTTATATTTTCATTTATCTTTTATATTTTAAAAACTATAAAATTTTAACTTAAAATTAAAAAAAAATTAAATCTAAATTTATATGCAAATAATTTATAATATTTCTGTTACAAGTTTTCTCTCAAGCAAATCAAAATTAACTAATTTTTTATATATTAGATAATTAATTTAATAATTATTTATTTATCAATCTATTTTTTAATAAAAAAAATAATTATTTAATTTTTTATATATTTTTACTATTTTATATATAATTATTTTTAATATTTTTAGTATTAATTTTTTAATATATTTATTTATTTCTATTAAAGAAATTAGTCTCAATTGCATTAATAGGATCAAACTATGTCTCGTTACGATTGTGTACTTCTGCTTCCAATTTTGCATTGGGCCAAAAAAAACCATCTATCTTCTGATAAAATTGTTAGAAGAGAACAAGTTATTACAATACGATTTTGAATTTTCATTGGTAAAATGATATGCTAGCACACAACATTTTAAACTATATTAACTATAATGATATTGATAATTCAGTTTGAAGAAAGGATTATTCAACTTAATATATGTAAGATATATAGTTGTAACCTATAATAAAAATATAAATGTGAGTAAGAATTTATTTATTTTAAAGAATAAATTAATTATTTTCTATATTATTATTCATTTTGTTTTCTAATTGTTTAACATAATAATTTATCTTAATTATTAAATTAAAAATAATAAAAATGAAAAACCACTCTTTTATATTTACTTTTAAAATAAATAAATTTATTCTTATTAAAAGTATTAGATTTGATGATTTTTATTATTTATTATCTATGTATTTTGTTTAATTTAATAACTTATTAATAAAATGTTCAATCTAATCTCTAAATTTTTAAAATATAACAATGTAATCAATTCAGTCTTTAAATTTTTGAAAATTCAATATTATAAAAATTATTTGAACTTTCTATTACTATGAGTCTAAATAAAATAAAATAAATAATAAAACTAAAAAAATAAAACCAAAATATTATTAATCTAAATTCTATAATATATTTTTTGTACCATACTCTTGGCCGAACTTTTTAGAGCATATTTTTTTTATTTCTTACCTAATTATAGAAAATATTGTCTTGATGATGATCTAATTTTGTTTACAGAAATGCATTATTCTCACCTTTAATAATTTTTGTAATTTAATAATATTTTCAAATTAAAAATTATATTATATTATGATTTTTTTTCTTGCATGAAAATATTATTAAATACTAAATAAATGAATAAAAATATATTTAAACAGAATTCAATACAAAAATTCATAAATAATTTAATGAATCAAGTCAAAGTTTAAAAGTTCTTAATCGAATCAAATATAACTTAAATTTAGTTTGTTTAAATAAACAAATCAAATTTAAACAATTTCTTTGTAAGAGTTAAACTTAAACTTAACCTAGTCAAAGTGATGCGATTTATATTCTTATACTGAAAAAAAAAATCTTATTTATAAAATATTATTAATTTTTTTCATGTATAAATAATAATTAATTAAAATTATTTGACTCATATAATTGGAATTTTGCAGGATAAAAAGTTAACTGATCCCAAATGAATGAATCATTATACGTTAGTTAATTATTTTATTTTATTTTTATACTTTTAACTGCTAAATTCCATTTAAAAATAATGATCAAAGAGATAGATTAAAAAAAAAGATATTATAAAAATTTCTTAAAAATACTTATATTAAAGAGAAACTCCATAAAATAATTATGTTAAAGAAAAACTTACAAAATCACTATAGTTAAAAATAGTCATTTCAACTTATACATATAGAATATATTTAATGTCATTTTAGCTCGTGGAGTATACAAAATAAATATTAAATTTTAATATTTAAATTTTTAATAAATAAATATATAAAGTATAGTAAAATTAAATGAATTATAAATAAATATTAAATTTTAGTTACAAATTTATTGGTTCAATTTTTCAAAATTAAGTTTGGTCCAATAATTTATAGAAAATATTACACATACGTTAATATTATAATGTTAATTACTCATTTGACCTTAGATATTAATAGAAAATTTGACAATTATTTTTTATACATATTATCTTGAAAGATAGGTTAACATTTGCTGTAAACAATTAAACAATATATTAATAGTGAATCACAATTATTTAATTTTAGAAATAAAAAGATTAAATATGTAATTAAAATTTTATAAAAATTAAAATTATATATTCATGAAATTATAAAGTCCAAAAACGAATTTAAAATTTGTATATTATAGTTAATGAGTGAGTAATATACATATATATGTTTTGGAACTCAATGTTCTGGCATTATCCGAGAAAATAATTGTTAATAAAAATTTATTAAAAATAAAAACTGTTTGATTTAATAATTCTTAACAATTAAAAATGGTTAATACAAGAAACAAACACATGTAACGGCGGTCACAGTGAGACTTCAACTTAGAACCTTTGTTGCTGACCCTAGTGGAGTGATCGGCTACACACAATAAGTGGAACCAAGCCACCTCTCTCTCTGACTACAGCATTAACCATCGACACATTGCTCTAAAACTTCAAATTCAACGTTTCTGCAAATTCCAAATTTCCAACTATCCACAGAAACGCGAGATCCGCACAAAACAGAATAAGGGCGTTTGAATAACGTTGTTGATTCGGCAGCGAGATGGAGGTCGAACTCAAAGAGTTGAACGCCGATCTTCAATCTCTGAGCGAATCGCTTCCCGATCCATCTCACCATGCTTTGCTCGGCAAGGTTTTTCTTCTTTTCAATTCTGAACTTATATTCCGATTCCTTCAATTAAGCTTAAGACTCCTCATGAGTGTTACTGTACATTATTAGATCCGATTATAAACTTAACGAAACGAAACATGTGTGTTATTTTCGCTTTTATGTTTTTGTAGATTCAATTGCGTGTTGAGGACCTTGCGAAGCTTGCAGCGGCTGCACCTGTTCGACGCTCTAAAGTTGAGGTAATTGAATTGTCCATTGGTCAGGCACATACCTGTAATCTGTTTTAGGAATTTATAGTGTTAACTTTAATTGAATGGTTTTTCTTCTTATTACATTGTTGCCAGGATATGAGTGCTGAGGTTGTAGATAGCAATCCTTATAGTCGGCTTATGGCACTTCAGAGAATGGGTATTGTGGAGAACTATGAAAGAATACGCGATTTCTCCGTTGCCATAGTTGTCTGTATTAATCTCCTTTATCACTCTTTGTTGCTGTAGCATAAAATTTGTGGAATGCATGTTTTTATTTTTCAGTTATTAAAATATTTAATGGCATGAATTAGTAAATTTCAAAGTCCAAGTGCGGGTTGAATTACAAGAGGATGAAACATTACACTTCCCCCTTGACTTGGGATTCATATCAGTTAAGGAGGTCTTCTCGTTAATTCCTCTTAGAATCACCTTAATTTTGGGAACAGCTTAGAGTGACATTCTTATTGTTTGTTTATGGTGATATGTTTAATGAAATTAGGAATATCTACCATCTAGGTTCTGAACATAGATAATAAGCTTGTTGGAGTATTTTTTTTATCCATTGGTACACTATCTTTCCAATATGACATAATTGATGGTGAATATATTATTGAACTGGAGGATAACGTAATCTGAATTTGCTATTGGGATATATAGTTACAGTATCTATCTCTGGCAATCTTGTTTGAGTATGTCTGGTAGTTATTCGATGTTGTATTTGTACTTAAAGGATTGTTAGGTGTGACATTCAACTAGACTCACTAGCTAGCTATAATTGGATATAAACTCCTTTGATTCAGCTCATACTCACTGAGAAAATGCTTGATTTATGCAAAGAGTTTCTGTGGTGTTGCTGAATTTGTTTATTAGAGGATAAACCTTTTGGTCATGAACATAGACAATGGATGAAAAATTTTCAAGACTATAAACCAAATAGTTGATCCTGACTATTTTAACTTTATCCATAGTTCATTTCAGTTTTTTTCTTCTGTGTTGGTTGAAAATGCTGATTTTTGGTTATTCTTGCACAATCACAGGGGATAGGTGGTGTAGGAAGTGTTGCAGCTGAGATGCTGACTAGATGTGGTATAGGTCGACTTTTGTTGTATGATTATGACAAAGTGGAGCTTGCAAACATGAATAGGTTGTTCTTTCGTCCAGATCAGGTGAGCATCCAAATCTTCATTTTCTTGTTTTGAAATTATTTATTATTGTATGTTTATTATTTCTAGGCATTACATCTTGAAACTGAAAGGGCTACTCACATGAGTGATTTTTAACATAAAATCTCTTGGTTGACAAAGTAGAAATGTGAAATTTGATGTTAATAGCTAACTGTAGGAGTTAGAATTTTGTACAGACAAAGCTATACATTAAATTATATTTTAAATCCTAAAGTTTCAAGAAGTTCTCTGTATCCATACCATAATTGTGTGATATAATGTTTTTAGCTTTCCAGGTTGGTTTGACTAAGACTGATGCAGCTGTACAGACTCTTTCAGACATAAACCCCGATGTTGTACTAGAGGTAAGTATTTTGCAGTGTTTATAGCCACAGGATATTTTCATGTTTCTATGTTATTATTAAAATGAATCTTTATAAACATTTTGTTGAATGGTAATTTGTTCATACACTTTCTCTGCTGATATATCTCCCTTTTCCTTTTGATTTAGAGCTATACACTGAATATCACAACCGTCACAGGTTTTGAAACCTTTATGTCAAGTTTGCAAAATAAATCATTTCAACCAAATAAAGAAGGGAGTGGAGTGGATCTGGTTTTAAGTTGTGTGGATAATTATGAAGCAAGAATGGCTGTTAATCAGGTATATATAATATAATTTCAATTAAAAACAATTACTTTTCTTCTTTTTGGTTTTCCATGGGAATTCTCATGCCTGACTGATTTCTGTACGCACTGCAGGCTTGTAATGAATTGAGTCAAACATGGATGGAGTCAGGTAAGCAAAAGGATGCAAATCTCTTCTCTTGTTAGGGATAAAATTCTTGGACATGTTTATCAAAGGAAACTAAAATTGCTCTGGATTGACTTCACCATCTTTATCAATATTATGGAGTAGTAATGTGAAAAGAATCGATAATACTCAGATATAGAAATAAACATGTGTCTGATATATATTAAAAAATGTAATTTTCGTTTGCCAATGTTTTATGGTGCTAAAAAAGTATACATACCTTCATATGTATATCTGGCTTATGACTATGTACTGGCATATGTTATATCACATGCCAGCACGTAATGCATTCTATATGCAATATTTTTATGATGAGTTTGCAGATCTGGGGATGTATTAAGTATGGAACCTTTTTTGGGTTTGCGTGGAAACTCATGAAGTATACAAATTTGAACAGGTGTTTCTGAGGATGCTGTTTCTGGCCATATTCAATTACTTATTCCTGGTGAAACTGCCTGTTTCGCATGTGCACCTCCTCTGGTATGGCTCTTTCTTATGAGTTTGTGTATGATTCACAATTGATGATAATTGGCCTCAAGCAGAAGCGGAACTAGAACTTTTTTTTTTTCAGGGGGGCTAAATATATTATTTTTCTTTTCAAGGAATCATAAAATATATTTTTTTTTATAAAATTAAAAAGATTTAAAAATTTTGGGGGTGGTCATGACCTCCCCATGTCACCCCCTGCCTCCGCCACAGGCCTAAACTTAATTGAATCTGGTGGTATACACGATTTCTGAAGCTCATCCACTGAGCTATATAATGCGTGTTATTTTATCCACCTTACAGCAAATGTAAAATTTTTATGCAGTATGTAAAACATGTGAAGCATACATTTATGTTTTCCTTTTAGGTTGTTGCATCTGGAGTAGATGAGCGCACGCTCAAGCGCGAAGGGGTCTGTGCTGCATCTTTACCCACCACTATGGTAAACTAAGAGTCTATATGTTACATTGGCTGCTTTTCTTCTTCATAGTTTAAAATTCAAATACTTTGTGAGGTTATATTTCTCTTAAAATTGTCAATAAACATTTTCTACTGATTTTAGGGCCTTGTTTATTTTATGTTAATTGCTTTTAGTTTATTGTTATCTAACATTATGAAATCTTATTTTGATTTCCTAGGGGGTTGTTGCTGGCCTTCTAGTCCAAAACACACTAAAATTATTGTTAGGCTTTGGACAAGTCTCTCCATATTTGGTAAGGACTGGATTGGTGCTTCCTTTGTTCTCCTTTCCTGAGTTGTTGCAAATGGTTCCTTATATTCTAAAAAAAAAATTAACAAAGTAACAAACTGAGTTTATTCTTCAGATGAATCTGGTGAGGCTACTTCAATGAAAGACAGTCTCTGTTTCCGTTAAATACATTAACTGTGTGCTGATATCCTCACATCGGTTTGTTTATCTCTAGGGATATAATTCTCTTAAGGATTTTTTTCCAACTATGCAAATGAAGCCAAATCCTCAATGCTCAAATGCTGCTTGTTTGAAAAGACAGGTAAATTGTTTGAAAATAATGGCAGGAAACTTGTTTCCCTCCTTTTGATCTCATCAATGAATTCATTGGTCCCCCCTTCCAACTATGAAACTATATATGTCATGCAGGAAGAATACATGCTTGCTAAACCAGCAAGAGATGCAGCAGCCAAAGCAAAAATGGAAGCTGAAGCACTATCAACTGAGGAAGTGCCACTTCACAATGATAATGAATGGAATATAAGGTGGTGTTTAATGATCTTATTCTTGTTCATTTGCATGTGTAAGAGAAGATACAAAACTTAATTATCAGTTGGCATAGATTTAATCCCTGATTTACTGGTTGCTATCATTTATGCAAAGTATCCTATAGTATAAAACGTCATCCCTTTCTTGAAATATTTAGTGATGTTAGTTTGCATTAATTTCCAGTGTTGTTGATGATGTTGAGCTGGATGGTGCGGATACCAGAAGTTCAGGTATTATATTAATTTATATTTTCTAAAAGTTTAAATTCATAGTCATAAGCTCAGAATTTATCCTTCTTTACAAGTGAATTAAAGTGCTGCATGCTTTTCTATGTGGTTGTTATCACTACTAGACAATTCAGGAAGTAAAAAATGTTGGCGCTAAAATTTGCATGGCCCCCATTTCTTGTAGATTTGGTTGGCTTAGATATTTTTTTCAAGTTGTTTATACTAGAAAATAAAATAATGTAAAAAGAGAATAAATAAAATTTCTCTCAAATTAATATTATGGGTCTCAATTTTTTCAGAATTTAAACGAAGAAACATCTAAAATAAATGTTGAAATATATAGGTTGAATTTATCTTTTGAAAGAATGATTCACTTAATTTGCGCAATTCATTTTATTTTTAAGTACTTACTGAAACTGGGTCAAAGATGCATTTGTTGGTTTCTTGATTCTACTCTTGGCTATGGGAGGTTTTCTTTCTCATCCAGCTCCTTCCTCTTAATGCTTTCACATAAAATGTTGCTTTCTCTGTTGCACCTTTACTACAAAGCAAAATTTTCTATCCCTTTATAACATTTTGGTTCCTCGGAAGTAAGGGTAAAGTGCTATTGACAATATTTTTACATTTCGATCTGAAGGGTTCAAGATCTGTTTTATTTCCGTTGCTCATTTTCAATTAATATTTATATTAACCTTTTCACAAAATCTATTTCAGATGTTCTGCCGGAAGGTCTCACACATGAACTTCCTAGTGCGGACGAGTTTCATAAGGCAACTATTGACGACGCACCAGTAGCTGACAATGACGACCTTGAAGATCTTCGTAGGCAACTTGAAGCCATTAATTCTGCATAGTGTCAAAATAGTTTTTGCTTTTTTTAAAGAAAAAACTTCTAAATTTTTATTTGTTCGAGTAAGCCAATTTAACTTAGCATCAGTTTGTTTTAAATTTGAGAAAAAATAATTATAAATTATTGACTATTATGACAAAATATTGAACTTTTAGTTAAAGCTTTTTTTTATTAAAAATATAAACTTGATTTTTTAATAAAAACTAACGGCTTAAAATATTGTTTTAGTTTGAATCACCATATATTTTGCACTTTTCAGAAAGTGATTGTTAAATATATTGAAGCGTATGAGTTGCTCCATTCATAACACTTTCCATATAAAACCTAATCAGCATATTGAATAGAAAAACATTTGATTTTCTATTCAATGATAACAATGAATACAAATAAAGACTTTTGCTGAAGCTTAATTAACATAGAAAGATATTATTCTCAAAATAAAGACAAGGATTTGACTTTTTTAATTTTACAGGTAGAGCGCACTGTGAATTTGCTATTCGAAATTTATTTTTATCCCGAGCCTGAATAGCTCTTTGCACTTTCCTCTTCTAATGTTGTGGATGACAGCGACGATATCTTCAATAGGAATGGTATTAAAAGAGCCAAATTTGCTCATCTGTATAGGGTAAATATGACATATTAGCTGAGGCAGTTGTAGTAAGAATGGTATTAAAAGAGCCAAATTTGCTCATCTGTATAGGGTAAATATGACATATTAGCTGAGGCAGTTGTAGTAAGAATGGGACCTCAAGATACGGTTTACTCGACCTTATTCCCTATTACGGCAAGACCCTTTAGCATGGGTTGGTTAATTTGCACTCTACTTGCATAAGTCCAATGTTGAGACTAGATATTACTTATTGTTGAGACTAGATATTACTTATTTCCAACAAGATTACGTATGGAGTGGACTCCCTCGGACAAGGTACATCAACATACTGAAACTACCTTCACATACTTAAAGTATAATTTATATCCTACACACAAGGCCTCAATAACAACTGCTTTTACAACGAAAACAGTCTTTTACGGATGTTAAACATGCTCATGTTCCAGTTCTTTACAACCTACACTAAAGTAATGGAGTGGTTATTGTTGATTTTGTTTTAAATCTTTTAGGAACCATTTTGGTTATATAATAGAAGTAGATTCAAAACTGTGCATTTTTGTTCATAATTATATAATTAAGATAATATATTTCGGATATGTTCCCAGACAAACTTATTAGAATAGGTAACAAAGATAAGATATAAATTCTGATATCTTGTTAGATTTCAACCTTAAAATCAATTAGTGCTAAATAAAATTGTCAAACAAATATATAAGTCACACTTTAAATTAAGGTAGGGGATGTGATTTTTTCTCAACATCCCTTCTATATAGATATCTATCGAATCTTTTTATTTTATCGATAAAGACTAATATATTAATAAGAATTGGTACTAGTAGTACCAAAAATCGTTATAAATACATATTGCAGATGCGTGCAAAACTGTACTAAAAAATAAATAAATAACTAAATAATTATTTCTTCTATTGTTGAACCTTTCAACTATTGCAGAGAAAAAATGTTCCAGTTATTATTTACTTTATTATTGATCCATGATTAGATTGTAACTTGGATTATATTAAAATTTTTTTCTGCATTTCCTTTGTCATTTCTATATATCACCCTATTTTTATAAATTAAGATGAATATCACTATTTTCATTCAAAATATATTTTATATATTATTAATTTAATTATTCTCCGATAATCAATCATATCTGATTATTTTAGTAAATATTATAAAATTGAGATAAAAAGATAAAACTTTCACTTTAGTAAATCAAATTTCTATGTTCATAACATTTCCCTTACTCTTACCTAGCTTCATCAAGACGGTAAGAATTCAATTATTATTATTGGAATAATATAAACACAAAATCTGGATATATAATATATACACATTATTATGTATTACAAATCACAAGTCTATTATGTACTAATATCTGCAAACTCCTCTCATGTAGGGATTTTCAAAACAAAACAAAAAGATATATCTAAATATGTGATGATGAAGAAATCACTCTGTTACAATATGTGATGATTAATTTAGTTTTTTAACTTTCTGGATTAATAACATTTTAATGTTAAAGAATATCATAAAGATTTTTCAATGTACAGGGATTAAAATGCAAAGATTGAGTAACTACAAAGACCAAAAGACAAGAGATTGCTTGTATAAAGACTAAAACATCGAAATTATATGGACCTAGTTGTTAGTCTGTAATTTTTTTTTTCTTTTTTGATATTCTTTTATGTCTCTTAAAAAATCTACTTTTTTTAAAATATATATAGAAAAGTAAATGATAATTAAAACTATATTTATAGTATATATTAAATAATATAAAAAGTCAAAGTTTATTATTATATGTATTGTATGTGATATTTAATAAATATAACATTGAAAATAAATTTATTAAACATAATTTTCAATTATATTTTACAGCCGATAATGAATATATTACAAGTTGACTACCTAATGATAATTAATATTTCATTTATTAAATATAATATATAGTCAGATTATACAACACAATTAAATAATTTGACTATTGTACAATTCAATAAACATCTCAACATCCGTAGAATCCTATAAAGAAGCAATTAGGAATGTTGGTAGATACAATTTGCAGAAACTGATAGATTGATTGTTCAATTTTATGCATCTTAGTGGTGACAACAATGTCTCATTCTTCAACTCTGGCTCTTGTATTACTCTGTCTTTACAATATTTCTCTCTCAGTGGCTCTCAACAATGGCCATAGTGTGGATATCTTACACCGTGATTCATCAAGATCACCATTCTATCTTAACACAGAAACCCAATTCCAACGAGTTGGTAATGCTGTGAATCGTTCCATTAGCCGTGCCAATCATTTCCACGAATGTTCTCTCTTATCAAACACAACTGAGTCTCCTGTAACACTACTAGATGATGGCGATTACCTCATTAGTTATTCACTTGGAACCCCACCATTCCAAGTTTATGGTATTCTTGATACAAGTAGTGACATAATTTGGGTGCAGTGTCAACTTTGTGCAACATGTTACAATGACACCAGTCCTATGTTTGATCCTTCATATTCCAAAACATATAAAAACCTTCCTTGCTCTTCTGCTACATGTCAATCAGTGCAAGGTACCTATTGCTCCTCTGATAAAAAGAAAACTTGTGAACACATTGTTAACTATAAAGATGGGTCAGAGTTACAAGGAGATCTTAGTGTAGAGACCCTTACTTTAGGCTCCACAATTGAATCTTTTGTCCATTTTCCTAGAACTGTTATAGGATGCATACATAACAGTTATGTGTCCTTTGATAGTATTGGCATAGTTGGTCTAGGAGTTGGACCTGTGTCTCTTGTGTCTCAATTGGGTTCTTCAATAGGTGGAAAGTTTTCATATTGTTTGGCACCAATATCTGACATATCTAGCAAACTCAGTTTTGGACATGCTGCTGTGGTTTCTGGGGAAGGGACTGTCTCAACCCCACTACTCCTCAAAGATCAACAAACATTTTACTACCTTACCTTGAAAGCATTGAGTGTGGGAAACAAGAGAATAGAGTTTAGAGGCTCCTCTTCTAAATCTATGGCAGGAAATATCATAATTGACACAGGTACAACATTCACCCTTTTGCCAGATAATTTATACTCAAAGTTGGAATCAGCAGTAGCAGATGCAGTTAACTTAGAGCGCGTAGAGGATGCACTTAAACAATTCAAGCTTTGCTATAAAAGTACATTTGATGAACTACATGCACCAGTGATCACAGCACATTTTAGTGATGCAGATGTGAAGTTAGATGCTGTCAACACCTTCATTGTAGCAGGTGATGGGGTAGTATGCTTGGGTTTCCTACCAAGTAAAACTGGTTCAATCTTTGGGAATATGGCTCAGATAAACCTCTTGGTTGGTTATGATCTCCAAAAGAAAAAAGTGTCCTTTAAACCCACAGATTGCACCGAGCATTGATTGATTATCGTACAATAGTTTCTATACAATAGATTATTGTATACAACAAAGAGATATAGAGAAAATAAGTGTTGTATAAGTTGTTTGCATGTAAATAACATAACTCAAATACAATTATATTTTTATTTTTTAGGTTCATTAAAATCATTGTTGAGATAATATATGATGAGAGGAAATATTGTATTATTGTATACTAATTTCTAATAAATATCATTGAATATAGTAATTATATTTTAGATTTATAATAAATAAACTACATTGTGATAAAAATTTATATCAAATTATTGATATTTTTTTAAATGTTGAAATTTTATTTAGAAATGAAGATGAGAATAGTATATTAAAAGAGATAGAGGTTAAGAAAAACTTGTATTTAAACATGAGGTACAAAGAAAGTTTATTGATATTTAATAAAACCCCAAACATCATGAAAATCATAGAAATAATTTGAAAATGAGTAAAAAAATCATTGGTCAAAAATAATTTTCATAATTTTTTTTATATAACATGGTACTTTTATCATAAATTTTAATTATCTACCAATTAAATAATTTAATAAAGAGTAATTTTATTTTGGCTTAAGAAAGTAAAACTTTCACTTCATAATTTTTTTTTATATAGAAAAATTATATAAAACACATTATCAGGATATATCTCTAAGAGTTTTATTTTTCTAAGTATGATATACATAATTTTCCCAGCGTTTTAATTAAAATATTTAATTATATGTAGAAATAATAGGTTGTAGAGATAAATAGGTTTAAATTTTTTTATTTTATTTATTTATCAATATACCTTTTAAAATATTTTCGGAATAATATAAATAACTATTATTAAGGAAACCATTTTTAGTATATCTAAAGCTAAGAAAGAATAATAAACAATATAAAAAGATAGAGCTATGAAAAGCCCCATCAAAATATACTAATTTCATTCTACACAAATTTACCTCAATATAATACAAACTGTTCTTGCTGAAATCTAAGATGAATGTTTCAATAGTATCCGTTTAGAGCTAGATTTTACCGTTTAGAGCTAGATTTTACGGTTAACACTAATTTGAGATCTTTATTTTGATGTGTACATGTAATTATTATTTAATGCTTAACTCAATTACATAATAATAAAAGTAAAATATTTTAAAATTTCTCATATTTGATGGGTGTTATTAAGGTTTATTAATCTTAATCATATTAATAACAATAACTTAATTATCTAATTCATAATATTTATTATTAAAGATAATTGTATTTATTAATTTTAAATTAAGAAGGTCATTTTATAAACTTAATTTAGTTATATAATAAAAAAAAATATAATTATTATAATTCGTAAAATATTATGAGATTCTTTAAATTTGATATTTAGTATCTAATTTCTTTTTATGATTTTTAATGAATCTTATATGGTGGACCTTACTTGATGGGCCGTGATCAGGATTTCTTAATCTTGATCATGTGAGTATCGATGACTTAATTACCTAATTCATGATATTCATGATTAAAGATAATTATATTTGCTGGTTTCAAATCGAGAAGGTCTTGATAAATTTTGAGTGTTTTATAAACTTATCTCAATTATATAGTCAAAAGATATAATTATTATAATTCGTAAAACATCCTGACATTCCTCATATTTAGCATTTAGTAACTATTTATTCTTTATGGTTTCTAATGGGCCTTACATGGTGAACCTTACTTGATAGGCCTTAATTAGGGCTTCTTAATCTTGATCATGTCAATAACGATGACTTAATTACATAATTCATCATATTAATGATTAAAGATAATTATATTTGCTGGTTTCAAATCGAAAAGGTCTTAGTAAATTTTGAGCGTTTTATAAACTTAACTCAGTATATAGTAAAAAAATATAATTATTGTAATTCGTAAAACATCGTGATATTTGGCATTTAGTAACTATTCTGTCTTTATGGTTTCTAATGGGCCATACATGGTGGACCTTACTTGATGGGCCTTGATTAGAGTTTCTTAATCTTGATCATGTTAGTAACGTTGACTTAATTACCTAATTCATGATATTCTTGATTAAAGATAATTATATTTGCTGGTTTCAAATCAAGAAGGTATAAATTTTGAACGTTTTATAAACTTAACTCATTTATATAGTCAAAAAAATATAATTATTGTAATTCATAAAACATCTTGATATCCCTCATATTTGGCATTTAGTAACTATTTTTTCTTTATGGTTTCTAATGGGCCTTACATGGTGGACTTTACTTGATGGACCTTGATTAGAGTTTCTTAATCTTGATCATGTCAATAACGATGACTTAATTACCTAGTTCATGATATTCGTGATTAAAGATAATTATATTTGTTGGTTTCAAATTGAGAAGTTCTCGATAAATTTTGAACTTTTTATAAACTTAATTCAATTATATAATAAAAAAATATAATTATTGTAATTCATAAAACATCCTATATCCCTCATATTTAACATTTAGTATTTTTTTTTATGATTTTTAATGGACCTTGTATGGTAGACCTTACTTGATAGACCTTGATTAGAGTTTTTTAATCTTGATCACATAGATAATTTAATTACCTAATTCATAATATTCATAATTAAAGATAAATTATATTTACTGATTTCAAACCGAGAAGATTTTCATAAATTTAAAATGTTTTAGTATTTTATAAACTTAACTTAGTTATATATATAATTAAAAAATATAATTATTATAATTCGTAAAAGCTGAAATCCTTCACATTTAATATCTATTTTTTTTATGATCTTTAATAAGCCTTACATCTATTAATTTCGATCATGTCAATAATATGACTGATTTTAAATAGAAAATATCTCGTTAAATTTTGAGTATTTTATAAATAAGTTCGAGATCTTAGGGGTTATCGAAGGCTTCATGACAAAATAATGAACCTCTGGAAGCGGACTGTACCTCTTAAACTAGCCTATCTTGAAGGTGACTCTTTCATTGTAAAATTCCAGAATGCCCAAGACTATCAGAATACTCTCCTTGGAGGACCCTAGTGAATCTTTGGTCACTATTCAATTCAATGAAGGGTGCAACCCTAGCAACCTTCCTTCTCGCCACTCAATCTAAGGATCCATAAAATCTTTGCGTGGGTCAGACTTCGGGCGTGGGTCAGACTTCGGGGACTGCCCTAGCGTTATTATCAGTCGGGAGCTTCACTCTTTAGAAAAGACAGACTCCCACTCCTAAACAGAGAAGAGCAACAAGTCTTTTCCTTCTTTCCCATCGGGATGTCTAACACAAATAATCTTAAATAATTAAATACTTAATTTCTAAAAATCATATACATTTTACAATAGTAAAAATATTACGTATAAATTAAAAATTTATAACATAAAGAATTATATATATAAAAGATGATATAATATATTTATTTTTTATCTTCATATTTAATTTACTTATAATAATTTAATAGTTAAGATAAATTTAAATATTAGACTATTAAATTAAAAAATATTAAAAATTAAATTTTTAACTTTTTATTCTTGAAATAAATATATTCTTTTTATATATAATTATATTAAATGAAACAGATTAAAAAAAAAAAAATACCCATTGTGACTAAAATCTACAAACACAAAAAAATCATAACAAACTTATAATAATACTTTTAATCACCACTTTTTTTAAAGAATTAAGATAAAAGCACTCTGAGTTTTGAAGAATTCTTGGAGATTAACACAGAAGAGCACTTATATAAATTATGTTACTTTCAAATATTAGGGAAAACGTAATAAAAAGTTATAAATAAAATAAATTTATTATTATAAGTAATAATTATTTATTTTATTTAGAAGTAATTTTAAAAACTGACAAAATAATTTAATTAATTATTTACATAATCATGATTTTGAATTTGAATAAAATAATCAATTACTTTTTTTAAGTAATCAATTATTTTATTTATAAAGATAATTAATATGATTCAAATAGTCAATTATCTTATAAATTATTTATGAGATTATGTCAATTTTGAAAATTAAATTATAATAAAAGTATATTTTATTTTAAAATTAAATTGTAGATTAATTTACAAAAAATAAGTATTCCTGAATCAAGAAATCAAGATAAGTTTTTACAAACATATATAAAAATATATTAACAGTACATATAAAATTAATAACATGATTAAAGAGTAAATTATGTATATCATCAAAATAATTCTATAGTTAAGCCTTTATTATTCTCTTACATTTCATTCAATTTCAAAAAATTATAATATAAAAATAAAAGTATAGTAAAATAATTTTATAATTATGTATAAATATTTGTTACATATTATTATAATTACAATATTTAAAAATTATATCAATTTTATTATTAAATTATATTATTATACTCCTCACAATTCTTTTACGAATAAAAGAAATATATTTTATATACAAGACATATGATATATCAACTTATATCAAACATATATAACCTCTTCCTCACCACAAAATCTCTAAATATAATTATTTTCTAAATATTCATACTCAACAACTATAACTTCAATCTTTTAAAATTTTGGATAACATTCTAATATAAAAATTATCTTTTAAAATTTAATTTAATGAAATTTTTTTTTATTAAAATTAAATCATTCATCTATTTACCAAACTATTCAAATAAAATATTTTCTTAATCCTTTATTTCTTTATTATTTCTTTCATATCTAAAATTCAATAAAGTTTTTTTAATTTATCTTTAGAAAATTTTAAGTTTATAAAGATAAAAAATTTTGTAAAAAATAATTAGTTTAATTTAAAAAAAAATAATCATATATTATTTTATTATTATTTTTAACATAATATCCAAATAATATTATTAGTATTAAATTAATCAAATATAAAAAAAAATGTTACAAACAAAAAACATATACCCATAACCAATAAATATACATCATACTTTTATCTATTAAAAAAGAAGCAAAGATATGTTACACAAGTGAAGAGTACAAATTTTAACAACACATTATGCTCACAACAAAAACAACTAAACTTTCACTACTACATTATTAGTATTACACAACTATCTCTGCATCCATGGACACCTTTGTGTGCATCAATCCAACCACCAAAAGTGCTGCCAATATGCAGAGAGGCAAGAAGAGGAGCACCGTAGGTGGAGGTGGCAGCGGCGGCAACACCAATGGCAGCACCAGCATCATGAATGTTACCACCACCATAGTGAGGAACCTCATGAGAGACAGAAAATGAAAATGTGCATGCATTGTATATGATACATCAAAGTTGGTGGCAGAATCTATGTTCAACACTTCAATATCGGTGACATGCCATTTTCTCTTTCATTTACCTCGTAAAAGCCCTTTTTTTTTTTGTTTTGTGTGCCGAGATTCTTTGTTCATCACAGTTGGAAATTGAATTATTTGCTGTGTGTCATAACTGCATGGCATGCATGAGTCAATTTCACAGTTCTTTATTTTCATTGTGTTGGGATTCTCTTTGAATAAATTTCCCTGCTCTGCTCTGATCCAAAGTAATGAACTTTACATAGTGAACCTTATTTGATGGGTTTGGGAGTTTCT
This sequence comes from Macrotyloma uniflorum, assembly GCA_016859785.1. NCBI lineage: Eukaryota > Viridiplantae > Streptophyta > Magnoliopsida > Fabales > Fabaceae > Macrotyloma > Macrotyloma uniflorum. Next base: position 2,508,156 of record BDMB01000016.1, read on the forward strand.
CAATTTTAATAATATCACTAACCATACCTTAAAGATAATTATATTTATTGTTTTAACTGAAAACATTTTATAAATTTAATTCAGTTATATAGTAAAAAATAAAATTATTGTAATTTGTAAAATATTTTAATATCCTTTATATTTAATATTTAATATCTATTTTCTTTTATAATTTCTAATGGGCTTTACATGGTGGATCTTATTTTATGGGTCTTGATTAAAGTTTTTTAATTTTGATAATGTCAGTAACAATAACTTAATTACCTAATTAATGATATTCGTCATTAAAAATAATTATATTTATTAGTTTCCATCCGATAAGGTCTCGATAAATTTTGAACATTTTATGAACTTAACTCAGTTATATAGTAAAAAAAGTATAAATATTATAATTCGTAAAACATCATGATATCTCTCATATTTGATATTTAGTATCTATTTTAATTATGATTTCTAATGGACCTTACATGGTGGACCATACTGATGAGTCTTGATTAGGGTTTTTTAATCTTGATCATATAAATAACGGTGACTTAATTACCTAATTCATGACATTCATGATTAAAGATAATTCTATTTGTTGGTTTCAAAGTAAGAAGGTCGGGATAAATTTTGAGCGTTTTATAAACTTAACTCAGTTATATAGTCAAGAAATATAATTATATTAATTCGTAAAACATCCTGAGATCCCTCAATTTGACATTTAGTATTTTTTTTTTTATGGTTTCTAAGGGGCCTTACATGGTGGACCTTACTTCATGGGCCTTGATTAGGGTTTCTTAATCTTGATCATGTTAGTAACAATGACTTAATTACCTAATTCAAGATATTCATGATTCATGATTAAAGATAATTATATTTGTTGGTTTCAAACTGAGAAGGCCTCGATAAATTTTGATCATTTTATAAACTTAACTTAGTTATATAGTCAAAAAATATAATTATTGTAATTCGTAAAACATCCTCATATCTCTCATATTTGACATTTAGTATCTATTTTATTTTATGGTATCTAATGGGTTTTACATGGTGGACCTTACTTGAGGAGCCTTGATTAGGGTTTTTTTAATCTTGATCATATTAGTAACGATGACTTAATTACCAAATTCATGACATTCAAAATTAAAAGGTTTTATAAACTTAACTCAGTTATATAGTCAAAAAATATAATTATTGTAATTCGTAAAATATCCTAAGATCTCTCATATTTGACATTTAGTATCTTTTTTTTTTTATGGTTTCTAATGGACATTACATGGTGGACCTTACTTGATGAGCCTTGATTAGGGTCTTTTAATCTTTGATCGTATCAATAACGATTACTTAATTACCTAATTGATGACATTCATGATTAGAGATAATTATATTTGTTGGTTTCAAACTTAGAAGGTCTATATTTTGAACGTTTTATAAACTTAACTTAGTTATATAGTCAAAAAATATAATTATTATAATTCGTAAAACATCCTGATATCCCTCATATTTGACATTTAGTATCTATTTAATTTTCTAGTTT